>CAIGRP010063335.1:0-26549 GCA_903798385.1 Fraxinus cuspidata | reverse complement strand
CATAAATGGCATCATATTCTAACAGGAGGCAACCCTGTATGTATTACTACAGGACTTGCTATTCTTCAGGTGATTGAGAAAGAAAAACTTCAAGAAAATGCTCGCAATGTTAGTACATAAATGAGCGCCTTATTGCCCTCAAGGAGAAGCAACGAATTAATATTTCCTCAGTTTTCAACAAGATTTTCTTGTTTCTCTCAATTCAATAGCCTATATTGGGAGGGTAAGGGTACCGAAATCCATGTGCCTTGAGCAAGGTTAAAAACCTATAGAGAAGGGGACAACCCTAATGTTGTGTTATACATAATTCATCTAATTTACTCCTTAAACTATTAACTAATCAATAACAAGAATGTGATACTCTTCGCGTATGTAGTCATTGGTGATGTGAGGGAAGATAAAAGCAATCATGCTACAAGTACATATTTATTTCACAGAAAAGTTTCACAAATAAGACTTGGCAGAAATTCATTGGGAGATGAAAAAAAAAAAAGAGGCAAATAGGGTGCTGTCTGCATGGATTCTGTCAACCAAAGACTATACGTGAGGCTTAATACAGAGGACTGATGCTCGCAGTTGAGCTTGTCACCTGTTGCCAATTTAAAACTCCTGCGAAAGATGAGATGCTACTTCTGATTAAGCAAATCAATGGTATAGTACTATTTCTATCTATTTGATTTACATCTGGGAATTGAGCATCTTTATGCATCAACTGATCTGTAGGTAAGAAGTTATTTTAAGCTATCATTTTAGTTTCCTTATTTTCCATATCTTTAACATATTGCTTGAATTTTGATAATTTATATATAGCTTTGAAAAATTTTGGAATTGCTTAGTCAAAACATACATATGTGGAATAGATGTGTCTTCAACGGATTCACGATAGCATGACAATGGTGTTTTGGAATCACAAGTTTTACTTATTTGCGAATATGATGCCTTTTTTAAACGGCATTGCTTGTGCAAGACAAAATATGAGATTGCCCACGACAAATAGAGATGTCCATTCGAGTCGAGCATTGTTAAGTAGAAGTCATGGTGAATTTTTTTGTAATATAAGAAATTTATAAGAAAAGAGAGAGAAATTAATCTTATTTATCATAGCGTTAAATTTTGTTCAATATCAATTACTGAGCAGGTACTCGATACAATGGTCTGTAGGTGTTGGGTGCTTATGCCAGTGAAGCAAAAAGAGATGTGATGAAAATTGAGTTTTAAATTATCTTTTAGTTAGTAGATCATTATTAAATAAATTCTAGTTTTGATTTCGTTCATTTCACATTATTTTTTGTCATTATCTTTTAGTTTTAATAATTATCTAGATTTAGTAATTATCTATAATTCTATCATCTAGACTCTTGTTATTTCTTTAATAATGAAGTTGAACTAAGAGCACTCATTGAAGGTTTACAGCTATGCTGTGAGTTGGGGGTGAATCATATTGACATTGAGATTGACTCACCATTGGTTGTCTCATGGATTTTATCTTTGAAATGCTCATTGTCATATTTGTGGGACTTTTGGGATGATATTTTGGATTTATTACAGTAGTTTGATTACTATGTTACACGTCAATGGAGAGAAGGGAATCAAGTGGCAGATTGTCTAGCTAGGTTAGGAGCTAAGAGCCAGTCGAAACGTTTTTATAATTGGACAACTTTACCAGGGCTTGCTCGAGATTTACTTCATTAAATAAGATGGGGGTGGCATATTTGAGGAAGTAAATTATGCAGGTTGAGGTTTGGATGGCGTTGTCTCTCTGAGGTTTTACTTGTTATTTGGATTGTCTTTTTAGTACTGTAATTACGATTTCCCTCCGCCATGAGCGAGAGTTTTAATAAAGTTTGGGGGTGTCATCCTCCTTCAATTAAAAAAGATGTGATAAAATCATTTATGTTCCGTTCAGTTTGACGTGAATCGTTATAATAGTCCTCCAAATATAGATTGAAGCTATGTTTGATGCAAATTAGACTTACTATGAGACCCCTTTTTTTGAAGCGTGTTTGGATGATTAGGATGGTAATATACAATGTGAGAGTCCTAAGTTTGTGCCATTGAGGGTTTATAGTTCCATAATCAGGGTAGTTTGTGCAGCATTACATACAAATTAATTTGGAGGAATATCTAACTAGCCATTGTTTGGCTCCATTATTTGCTCATTTTTCTATCCCATTTTCCTAATTGGTGGACCCACGCCTGAAAATGTTGCAATATTGTGACGAAAATAGATACCCGTTCTTGACTTTTTCCACATATTTTCCACCAATATTCACCGAATTTTCCAATATTACCCACTTGGTTCATTTTGTCACTACGTTTGGATAGGTGAGGGTATATGTGTTAATACAATTCTCAATAAATGTCCAACAAAGCTTATTCTACTTTTGCATTTTAAAATGTTTTTTATTATCTTCTAGTTAGTATTTTTTTATTAAATAAATTTGTGTTTTTATACCTTTTATTTCGATTTAATTCTGAATATTAAGCCTTGTAATTTTCGCCATTATCTTTTAATTTTTATAAATATCTAGATTTTAGTAATTATATAAATTTAATAATTGTCTAGATTTTTGTAATTATAGATATTTTAGTTGTTTCTTTAAATAAAGATTGCAAGCCATCATGGCATGAAGTTTTTTTTTTTATAATTAAAATCATAGTTTTTTAAGTTTTTCAATCACTTAAATTCTTGATATTTAATATTTAAAATAAACAACTCCAAATTATGTATTCATGCTCAAATCTAGTTTTTTATGTCTAGATTTTTAATATTCTTAAGAATCAACTTAAACTAGATGTGATCGTATTGCAATATTTGTTTGGAATCAACATAACTTCGATATCGTATCGTTTATAATTTATCGCTTCTGCCACTCTGTCAAGATGTTTGAAATGTAATTCTGTTGAAAATGTAATGAGCAACATTTCAATATAGTTTTCTTGTTTAATATTGTTCAATATTCTTTAATCTTTTTTTATCATTATAACTATTAGGTATTTACTTAAACAAGTTTCAATACCCAAAATACCAATGAGTCCAAAGTCAATTAATTCACTTTGGCCCACGATGATTAAACCAGCCTAATAATTGTGCCTAACACATAATCCAACGCTAACTATAAGGTTGAACTTCCATGACATAAGAATACGTAGATGGTTCATATCTAAGCATGCTTAGGTACAAAATTCTTTAAAATTAAGGACTCGTTTGTTTCTCATTATTTTAACATAAGAATGAATTCTTTGACATTTTTTTAAATAAATGGGTCCCACTGTGAGATACACTGATCAATAAAAACGGCTGCTTCCCATTGCAGCCATACAAATTTTCATTAAAATTGGAAAGAAACACAGGCTAAGTTTGAAATCAAGTGTCAAGTCATTGAGATTAACTCTTTGTATCAAGTGGATAAAAATAGCAGGTCACACAATTATTGTGGTTTGGATACTTTGTTTTATTATAAACTAAAAATAATCAAGATAGAAAGATAACCCTACTATTTATATGTTTACAGATGGAAATAATGTAGAACATCTGAAATTTACAAGAATACGACGAAGTTTACGTACTTTCAATGTTTTTTTTTATTGATTTCAATTTAAAAATAAAATCATTAGAAAAATATAGAGTATTTTTATACTGACTATCAAGTTACAAGCGGAATCCCTCGAAAGAAGCCCATGAAGACAAGTTTTCGTGAAAGTATTTGCAACGTTGTTGATGGACCATATAATTCAAACTGAAAGATGTTATTACAATGATCTTAAAGAATACAATGACACGATTTGTGACTAATTTTTCATTTGATTTAATGTATTATAAAACAAAAAAAGATACCAAACTTATTAGAGCCATGTCAAAATTAGTTTATGCATTTTGTCTTTAGTTAATTTTAGTTACGTATATGTTAGAAAGGTCGGCTATCAATTCTTCTATTGTTTCAAGCTCAAAAATTTGTTCGGAAAAACATTTTTAGTTACTTGCAAAGCAAAACTAGTTAGTATTTAGTCGCACCTATGTTAGAGAGTTCGGCTATTAATTCTCTTAATAGTTTCGAATTCTAGCTCAGAAAAACAAGTTTAACATTTTTACTCGCAAAGTAAAATTAATTAGTATGTAATCCCTATTTGATTTAGATAAAAATCATAATTTAAGTAGGTTTTGTATAATATTCAACAATTTGGTAGAGAAAACATTTTTAGCATTTTTACTTGCGAAGTAAAAGTGATTCCAATGAAAAGTATTAGTATTAGTATTAGTACGAGAAAACAATATTGCTATAAAAATTAATATGCCCCTTTTTGGTGGGATTGAAAATAAATTTTTAGTAAATTTTGATAAAAGTTAATAAAATGCGTGATTGAAAATTATGGATCACATTAAATATGTGACCAAAATTAATTATTGACTTTGATTTAGATTAAAATTTAAATTTTAATCCCTTTCAAACTGGTGCTACGTTAGTGTATCAATTAGTTAAAATACCCTTTCTCGGGGAATGTTTGGGCTCAAATTGTGGTCGATGGTCCTTTAGTTGGCCAACTTAGCTACTTGCGTCGTCGTCAAATTATGCAGCCTTTAATCAACTTGATGCACACTAAGAGTACCCTATGAAACGTAGTGTGTGCATGCGAACGTCGAATTTCCTATGGTCAATCTGGTGAATTTTTTTTAGAAGTCTTTTCCATTTATCAAGTGGAAATAGACATTTTATATGTTTATTAGAACAAGCTTCCTTTAAGAGCAAAATAATAATGTCATCCTTTTTAATAAAGCCTTCCTTATCTACCTTCATCCTAGTGCCCACCAGTTCCTATTTATTTTTCTTATCAGAATAATATCATAATAGTCCAAATATTTTAATTGGTCAAATTCTAAACAAACGTCCTCTAATGTAAAAGAACTTTAAAGAATGAATATTATCCTCTCTCTAGCTTTATATCTCCCAACCTGGAGTTCTAACACTGTGTTCTATCACTAAGCTAATAGCATGTCGTATGAGAAGGAAGGCTCAGTTCTATTATTTTATTTACTCGACGTGTTAGTACCCATTTGGGAACGTTTAATAATTCAAATTTGATTATATTATTGAAAATTACAATGATATACATGAGTGTGTTGTAAATTGCTAACTCAATTAGTAGTTTCTGAATTGACGATTATCAACTCACAACACAGCCAAGTAGCTCCTAGCATTTGAGTTGGAGTAGCTAATTTGATTATGGATGTTCGATAAAAGACATGAACCCTCAGTATTTAATTCTTTGAAGTGGTTGCGTTATTTATAATGTACACGTGTTTGTTACAAATTGTCAACTCAATGAGTAGCTTTTGAGTTGGAGATTATCAACTCACAACCTCGACAAGTAGCTCCTAACTGTTGAGTTGGAGTAGCTAATTTGATTAGGGATGTTCGGTAAAAAACATGAAACCTTAACATTCAATGCAAGTAATTACGCTACTAACTATAATAACGTCACTGTATATAATATAAGATGAATTTACTTGTACATTTATCAATTAAACCTAAATATTGTCTATTATCTACATTAATTATGTTTCCATCCGTGTGACGAAGATTAAAGGATATTTAGATTTTCTACATCTTAATTTTTATTTTCATCTTCAACCTAAATACTATGAATTAAAGTGAAGAAGTGAGGCTAGTGAAAACAAAAATTAGAACTTCAAAGAGGCCATTTTCTATTTTCTGCCTTCAAATTGATCCATTTTGAGAAAATCGAGTTTTTGCGTCAACTAGCCACACTGCTTCTCTCTCTTCTATTCCTCTCTCTGTATCTCTCTCTGTGAATATGTATTTGCACGCCTCCATCGACTCCTCCATAACTGCGCCACAATCGCCGCCATCATAATCGCTGTGTAGGGTTTTCCAGAGCTGGATTCTCTCTCTTCACAATTCCCCGTCTCCTTACACCGTTCTTTCACCGGCTTCGTCGATTAATCCGTCGCCACATCCCAAACCCCGGAACTATATCTCTCTCCCCCTATTTTCCTTCTTTTTGCAGTTTATTCAGAACTAAAAGTTGAGAAAAAGACGAGGCCTTTTGAAATTAATCAGTGTATCTTCAGTATGGTTGTCTAGGGTTCGGTTCCTGTTATGAGTTGCCCTCCCAAATCTGTTCGATTGGGGCAAGGCTGAAATAATAAGAAGAGTGTGAGGCATTTTTTATGGCATTGGGGGATTTGATGGCGGCTTCTCGGTTTTCACAATCACCAGCGGCTGTGTCGAACCACCTGGTTGAGTTTTCCGCAAATGGAAATTATATAGAGGAGTACTGGGAGAGGAGCGTGAACAGTAGTAATAGCATTGGTAATACTAATGCTCGGGATTTGTCGGAGACTGCTAGCAGTAGCTATGCCGAAATGACCACTACAACTAGCATGGCATACTTGCCACAGAATTTGGTGTTGTGTGAGCTCCGGCATGATGGCTTCGGGGAATGTGTGCCTTCAGGCCCATCTGACAGTGCATCGGTCTCCAAATGGAGGTCTAAGGATCGGGTAAGCTATGATATTTTCACTGTCTTATATTTATCTGTTTTCAAGCTAATATCTTGATGTTTTTCTGTTGGATTCTAAGTTGGAATTTTATTTATGAGGCTTGTAAAAAGTGCCGGAACCAGATTGTCTCATCTCATTAACTGGGGTGATATATCTTGTGTAAAGTATTGGTGCAAAAAGTGTGAATGCACTGTATTTGGACTGAACAATGTTATTCGTAGTTATGTTTTAATCATCAGCTTAGAGATTATGCTAATCAGGTTGTGGACTTAAATGCGAGTATTTAAAATTGGGAAGTGTGTTTTGAGAATTTGTAAGTTAGTGTAAGTATTGAGACAGCCCTTGCATGTTATGGTGATTGTGGCCTGTGAAATTAGCTGCAACTTAATTGTTCTTGTGGCTAGAATGTATCATTAATTAGATTCTTTAATTCATAAAGGACTAACTAAATTGGTGGGGAAAATGCAAATGGATAGGGTATATGTAACTGTTTCCCTAGCCTTTTATCCTCAAGACTTCTTATTTCTCAGATGTTGACTTTTTCTATAGCAGAGAATGTAAGTTTTTTTTTATAGGACTGGGATTGCTGCATGTAAGGAAACCCAAAGCTACTTAAGTAGAAACAGTCCCAGTGGTGGTGGTAAATTATGGCAATGAACGATATTCAACTACATTACTGGACAGCTTTTAAAAGTACGATCATAAGTGTAATGGGCATAAAATTGGCAAGTTGTATTATATTTAAGGCGATAATGGGAGTAATGCACTGTCGACATTATGGTCTGGTGGAGTGTTCACTGTATTCTAGAGACGCTAGTATTAAATTGTTTGGTGGAAGAGATGATTGGTGGTAGCAATACTTACTGACTTGATGCTAGAGGGTGGATGTGCTTCAAGATGATTTGGATAATGATGCCAATCAAGCAGCATCACTGAATAAAATGTTAGCCATTCTTCCATGTCTTTTCTTTTCGCCTGGTTCTTTCTAGCGCTGATACTCCAAGGACTAAGCATTATGGTGAACCCCTGTCATTTATACCCTGTTTGATGCCATTATTTTGAGAAAATAGAGTTTTGAATAGTGATTTTTTCTGGAGAATGTTTGATTAAAAAGTAGGGAAAGATTTTGGGTTTACGTGCAAAATATTTTATTGTATAAACGTGTGGTTGAAAATGAACATTAGAATTAAAAAGTTCTGAAATAATGGTTGTCAATCATGAGCTAAATTAGATAGGTTTCTTTTTCTTTTCATGGAATTAAGGACATCAGCTAATGACAATATATGCTATGGGGCCTTGTTAGGTTGCATAGCAACTTCTTATAACACAAGGTATTTACATTTATTTAAGGTAAATAGTTATCTAATCTAATTTCTAAATAGTACTTGTGGATGTGATAAGGATGTGATCTCTGGGTTAAAGCATTGTTTGATTGAATAAATAAATTCTGTCAATGCAATATACAACATTAGATGGTTAGAATATGGAGTTAATAGATTCACTGTAAGGATATACTTTGTAGCATAGTGCGTTCTTTATACATAAATTTATCTCCATGTATTCAAGTGTCCTATATGACTGAGCCGCTTTTTCACGATTGTTATATTTATTATTTATTGACTAAATGTTGTTTTTGTACACGAGCGTTTTATATCATTTTCTGCCTTTGACTTTACTTCTGTGGATAGCTCTGTTGAAGTTGATTTCCATCCATGTTCTTTTCAGTATACTATGAGATGAGACGTATCTTTTATGTACTTGTCTGTCTCAACTTCCTACATTTATTGCAGATGAAGACAGTATGCGTTGCTCTTGTTTTATGTTTAAACACTAGCGTAGATCCTCCTGATGTTATAAAGATATCTCCTTGTGCCCGAATGGAGTGCTGGATTGGTACAGTCAGTTTCCTTTTTTCATTGATATAATCTCTTGCTACAGAAGTTACTTTTGTATAAGTTGGTCCTATCTGCTTAATTAGCAACATGTCTGGAACATTCTCATTAAGGTTCTGTTTAATTCTTCTATAACTCTGCTTTTTAAATTTTCTTATGATTAAAGTTCACCTACTCTGTTTTTGTTGTTCATGGATGCACCCGTGTCTTACTATGTGCTTTTTTTTTTTTAAACACATTTCCATTGGGCATTTTGATTACTGCTCATTTTTACAAGAGTTATAGACAGTCTATCATTATAAGCAAATAAACTCACGTTGAATGTTAAAAACGAGTATGTTTATTTCCATCTTGATCTGCTGTGTAACCCAGTAAGAATTTTGGTTATCTGGTACCATTTACTCTTGACATTGTCATTCATGGATTAGTTATTTACTAAAGTAATTTCTGATTCTGCAAAAAGTTAAATGATTTTATGTTCTATGGAGCTTAAATGAATCAATCAGAGTATCAGAATTTTATGGACAACATTTTTAGTTTGCCATCTGCCTGTTTACCATCTCTTTCGATTGGTTTTGTTTTGTTGTTTTTACCATTCTAGTTTGCCTGTTGAAATGTATTTCAAGAAAGACACATTAATAATATACTAGCAACAAGGATGAATATGGTGTCTCTATAGAACATATGCCAAAATTGATGTGCCCCCTTTAGACATTTTCCTTATGAAATATGTGATATTCTATTTGGTCGATGAATTAACCTTCATTCTTCCTTTTAAAAATGGCTATCTATTCTTTTTTGGATAATTTCTAAACATCTTGTCACTTTATAATGTTTTCTGTCCCTTCTGCAGATCCATTTTTGATGGCACCACAAAAAGCAAATGAAACTATTGGAAGAACATTAAACCAACAGTATGAGGGATGGCAGCCTAGGGTAAGGAAAATATTATGTCTTGAACCACTTCTTCGATTGATTCCATTAAAAAATTACTTGTTTATCATACTTGCTAAAAACAAAATAGAGTGGAAGAGAGGATTCGAACTTTGTGAGTAACATTTGTGTCAAATATTCATCAAACAATGGTTGATATATTGCAGGCTCGTTATAAGATTTCATTAGATCCCACAGTTGATGAAGTCAAGAAACTTTGTACCTCATGTCGCAAATATGCAAAATCTGAGAGAGTTCTGTTTCATTATAATGGACATGGTGTGCCAAAGCCAACTGCTAATGGTGAAATTTGGCTATTTAATAAGGTTGATTTTCTTGATGCTTTCCTTTTTTTCTCATGGTGTCCTGTTTTGCTATCTAGTTCTCATTGAGCTCTTTGATGTAGAGTTATACTCAGTATATCCCTTTGCCAATTAGTGATCTGGATTCCTGGTTGAAGACACCCTCAATATATGTTTTTGACTGCTCTGCTGCTGGGATGATTGTTAATGCCTTCGTTGAGGTACCCAACAGTATGGTTGCATAATAAGAAGTGGTTTATTAACTCTATATGCTAAAAAATTGTCATGTTTCTTCACAGCTTCAGGACTGGACTACTTCAAGTTCTGGACCTTCCACGAGGGATTGTGTTTTGCTGGCTGCCTGTGAAGCAAATGAGATACTCCCTCAGAGTGCTGAATTTCCAGCTGACGTATTTACTTCCTGCCTGACAACACCCATAAAAATGGCATTAAGATGGTGACTAATTTGTCCTAACCCTTCATTTTCAGAATTGCTATAGCTGTTGCTTTTAACTTCACCATCCGTCTATATGTAATTTTCTCAGTAAAAACTCTACAGGTGTTGGTGGCTGGTATGTTACTTCTAGCTGGTGAAAAGTTGAATAAACTTTTAATTCTTTTCTTGTGTTCCTTTTCCTATTATTATTCTCCCCTACGTGTAGTCATTATGACCCTTGGGTTTGACACAGAACTAGTACTAAATAATTTTCCTGTACGAGCTTTAAGTTGAAAAGCTAAAGACAAAGAAAACTCAATCCTTTCTATAAGGAAGAATGTTAAATTTACAACCAGAGACATTACATGTATTGTTTCCAGCTCGCAGCTGATGCTTAATACTGATGCATTTTTTGTGAGCTCTTATTTACTTAATGACCTTTTTACTTCCTGAATAACTAATTCCCATAAATTTGCATTGTCTTTTATGTTTAGCATCAATGTTACTCCAACTATGATTTACCTATTCAGCTTGTAGCCAAGTGTTCTCTCTTTATATTCTCAGTTGCTCTGAATCAGAGATGTTTCTAAATTCTGAGCATTGGTCATTTTTAATGTTGTATTAGCTGCCACTTGTGCAAATATCACGTAGCGTATAACCTTCCTATCATGATGATCCAGTAGCTTCTCTTACTAACTTTGGACTTCAGAGATTCGATACTTTTTCTTCATCTCTGCTTTTACCTTCTTCTACATGTTGCTTGGGATTTAATGATCAACGTGGACTTTACCATCAACCTGTATTCTCTAATAATTTGCTACTTCATCCACATTTATCATTTGTCTTTTGACTATTATTGATAATATCTTTCTTCATTAGGTTTTTGATTTCACAATATTTCTTCCCATCGACAATTAGTTCTTTCACAATATTTCTTCCCTTCACTATATTTCTTCCCTTTATTCTTTGTTTCCAGGTTCTGCACTCGCTCGTTGCTTCATGAGTCCATCGACTACTCACTCATAGATAAAATCCCGGGCCGCCAAACAGACCGGAAGACCCTTCTTGGGGAGTTGAACTGGATTTTCACAGCAGTGACTGACACAATTGCCTGGAATGTTCTTCCACATGGTGAATAACAGTTGTCTCATGCAGCTTGTATGTTTTTTATTTTACTTATAGTGATATTAAGAAAAAGTGAAATTTCAATTCCACAGATCTGTTTCAAAGGTTGTTCAGACAAGACCTGTTAGTTGCTAGTCTGTTTAGAAATTTTTTGCTCGCAGAAAGAATAATGCGCTCTGCAAACTGTTCCCCAATTTCATATCCAATGTTGCCTCCTACTCATCAGCATCACATGTGGTAACTTTAGAAATGCTTTCTCCTAGTACATTTAGAAATATTAGAACTTACCTAGTTTGATATTCTTCATCTATCTGTTTCTTAATTCTCCATCTCATGCACTATAGGGATGCATGGGACATGGCTGCCGAAATCTGCCTTTCTCAGCTTCCAACTTTGGTTGAGGACCCTAATGCAGAGTTCCAGGTTTCCATTGTTAATTTATTTTCCGCGTTTTCATTAGTTCTGTATTATCTTATTATTAACTATTTCTTCTTGAATGCCATTTACCACTTTTTCCTTCCTCAGCCAAGTCCATTCTTTACCGAGCAGTTGACAGCTTTTGAGATGTGGCTTGACCATGGATCAGAGCAAAAAAAACCACCAGAGCAGTTGCCAATAGTTCTTCAGGTATGTCTTATTCTGTGGTCGTTGTCACCTCGGGACCTTGATTTCCCCGTTCCTACACAATGGCAATTTCTAGTATATTGCAATGTAGTTTATTTTTCATTTAGTTAATCAATATTTTTTCTACTGTCTACCGAAGAATCCTTTTGCAATCTGTTTTTACCCTACTATATTAGGCATATTGCTACTAGACCTTAGAAAGAAAATGAGTTCTGGTTTTGCTAAGTTTATTACTGTCTTCCATATATATTCTATTTTTTTCCATCTTCTTTGATCCTTCAATTTTCCTTGTAGATATTGAAATTCTTTTCATGAATACAATAGTTCTCCTTGATCTGCATATATTTTGATCAAATGGTGACCACTGTCTAATTTTTTATTATTATTGATTTATTATTTTATTATTTTTCTATTTCTCAGGCTTTACTTAGTCCATGCCATAGATTTCGTGCTCTGGTACTTCTTGGTAGATTTCTTGATATGGGGCCTTGGGCTGTGTATCTGGTACTTAATTATTGTCTTCATGGTTGCTGTCAATTTATAACATCAAATCTTAGCATATATATACGACTGTTTATTTTTTCCCCTCTCAGGCATTATCAGTAGGGATATTTCCGTGTGTTCTAAAGCTTTTGCAAACTACCACTCCAGAGCTGCGACAAATACTTGTGTTTATTTGGACAAAGATCCTTGCACTTGACAAGGTAAAGTCAAAATTGTGATTTAATTACCCAATTCGAGGATGGCATGGAGTAAAAGGATTCTTGTAGCCAATCCCAATTTTACTGGGAATAAGGCTGTGTTTTGCTATTTTTCTTGTTTAGAATGCCATTATGGTGATATTGTGTTTCAATATTGATTCATTTCCTCCCCTCACTAACATTGTGTATATAGTTTATAAATCTACCATATTTTTGTTTATGCATCTCCATTTCCTTTTGATATCAAAAATGTTAAACCCATGGATAATTTTTTGTCTATCAAAAGTCTTGCCAGGTTGATCTCGTGAAAGATGGTGGACACACATATTTCATTAGGTTCCTTGATAGTGTAGAGGCATATCCAGAGCAACGTGCAATGGCTGCATTTGTTTTGGCAGTCATTGTAGATGGTCACAGGCCGGGTCAGGAAGCCTGCATTGAAGCTGGCTTAATACATGTTTGCCTGAAGCATCTTCTGGGTTCATCTCCTAATGAGGCACAAATTGAACCTCTATTTCTTCAGTGGCTGTGCTTTTGCCTGGGAAAAATGTGGGAAGATTTTGTGGAGGCACAAATAATAGGTTTGCAGGCAGATGCCCCTGCTATTCTTGCATCTCTACTTTCTGATCCCCAACCGGAGGTTTGTCTCTTTTTCTATGTCGAATATCTGTACATGCGTGAAACACTTATTTGGTTGATGAACATGATTTTTTTGTTGTTAAATAAAGGTCAAATATCCAATTAACTTTGATCTATATCTATCATTGATGTACACTCGGTAATTGTGAAAATGTATTTATTAAGGTCCGGGCTGCAGCTGTTTTTGCTCTGGGCACCGTACTTGACTTTGGATTCGACGCATCTAGGGATGGCATTGGAGATGAAGATTGTGATGATGATGATGATGAAAACGTTAGGGTTGAAGCTGGTGTAGTTAAGAGCCTCCTAAATGTTGTTTCTGACGGAAGCCCATTGGTGCGGGCTGAAGTTGCCATAGGTATGTACAATACTTATTGCCTGGTGGGGGCACCTTGTTTTTCTTTTTCTCTGGCAAAGAAGCTGGTTTTCTTTTGTCAGTTCTTTGTAATTATCTTCTTTCCAATGCTTGAAGAGATGTTTGGATCATTCCATCTTCTAAACTAAAGTGGATCGACCTTCTTGCTATCTGCAGCAATGTCACGTTTTGCCTTTGGCCACAACAAGCACCTAAAGTCAGTTGCTGCTGCATACTGGAGGCCCCAGTCTGGCTCTGTACTCACTTCCTTTCCTTCTTTTGCTGTGAAGGGTTGTGGGAGTGGTTATTCAACTCCGACCCACACCACCCCACATGGAAATATACCATCTCCAGTTGCTACTTTGTTAAGAGTTGGGAATGACAGTCAGTCAGTATCTCGTGATGGGAGAGTCTCCACCAGCAGCCCTCTTGCTTCTTCTGGAATAATGCATGGATCTCCTCTTTCAGACGATTCATCACAGCATTCTGATTCTGGCATGCTGAATGACTGCATTAACAATGGAATTGTTAACCATACAAGGTCTAGAACTCTAGACAAAGCGTTGTATTCACAGTGTGTATTGGCAGTGTGTACTCTGGCAAAGGATCCATCACCACATGTTTCAAACCTTGGGCAACGAGTGTTATCTATCATTGGCATTGAGCAAGTTGTTGCGAAACCCACGAAGTCTTCTGGAAAAAGTGGTCGGCCTGGTGATTCAACTACTAATCCAAGCACTAATCTGGCTGGATTAGGTCGTTCATCTTCTTGGTTT
Source organism: Fraxinus cuspidata (assembly GCA_903798385.1). Lineage (NCBI taxonomy): Eukaryota > Viridiplantae > Streptophyta > Magnoliopsida > Lamiales > Oleaceae > Fraxinus > Fraxinus cuspidata. Next base: position 12,243 of record CAIGRP010063335.1, on the reverse strand, counting down.
GAACTGAATGGAGGTAAGTCTATCATTCTTGGTATTCCTATGTTTTCTGTAGTGGTTCTTTCTGCATCTTGAATTCCGTTGTTGCATCAAGCTTGGAAGTAGAGACGCTCTTTCATACATAGACATTATAGCTGATTTTATTCTGGATTGACTTTTGGTGTTTTAGCCTACTTTGTGTGTCATTTAATTTTTGAGCTGTTGTAGCAGGACATTTGCCGCTGACATTTAGAACACCTCCAGTCAGTCCTCCTAGATCAAACTATTATATGGGAATAAGAAGAGTTTGCTCCTTAGATTTCAGGCCACATCTGATGAATTCTCCTGACTCGGGGTTAGCTGATCCACTTTTAGGCTCAGCTGGACCAACTGGAGTTTCAGAACGAAGTTTTCTTCCTCAGTCAACCATCTATAATTGGAGTTGTGGTTACTTTTCCAAGCCACTTCTCACTGCAGCAGATGATAGTGAGGATATAATTGCTAGAAGAGAACAGAGGGAAAAACTGGCCCTGGATCATATAGTGAAATGCCAACATTTTTGTGAGTCCACATAACAGGCAGATGTTCAACACCCACCCCACCCACCCCCCCCAAAGCACCCCATGTACACAAAAAAAAAAAAAAGGAAGCTCTATTTCTCATGTTTATGAAGTTTATAGTTGTGATGTAAATATGTTATTTGATGTGTGTCTCTCTTTTTTTTCAGCCGTTGGCAAACTTCATAATCAAATTGCCAGTTGGGATACAAAATTTGAGACTGGCACCAAGACTGCATTGTTGCAGCCATTTTCACCTGTTGTGATTGCATCAGATGAGAACGAACGGATTAGGTGGGCAATTTCAGTGTATCATGTTCTTCGTGAACTTGTATTACTAATACTTTCTTCCGGTTTCATTGTCTACATTTCATTGGAGTAGAGCTCTATGTAATTATTAATTAGGATCTAATATAAGGTCTTTGCTTAACCAATTGGCATTTAATTTCAAATTTGGGTTTGTTTGGGTTGAGGTTGAATGATTTGGGAAGGAAAGCATTGTGAAGCTCACGGTTGTGTTGTACATGGATTGATTTAGAATCTCTCAGTCGTTCATTTTGTAAACATCATGTGATCTTAAATGGAACTGAATATCTGTATATAGCGAATCTTATTTTTATTATGTCATCTATATTTCGTAATTCTCATACAAGTTATATGGTTTTTCTCACTTGTTAATTCTCCATTAGTTCTGTTGTGTCCTTTTTTTATATGTAATAATTTCTTGGTGTCGTTCCTGTCAGGGTATGGAATTATGAGGAAGCTACTCTTCTGAACACCTTTGATAACCATGATTACTCTGACAAAGGAGTTTCAAAATTGTGTCTTGTAAATGAGCTTGATGAAAGCCTGCTTCTTATTGCTTCGAGTAAGCCTCTTACTGTTTTATTTTTCAACTTGGAAGGCATGTGCATGGATGTAAACCAGGTGGTTGATTTTGACTGAATGCTTGTTTGGGATAGCTTAAAAAGTTTCTAAAAAGTTGAAGTGAAAGTCAACTATTAATTTTAACCATATATTGCATGGGATCCACAACTTATATAAGCTTTTTAACCTCACATTTCATCGAGTTTTATCACGATCTGCTAAATTTTTTATCAAAAGTTTCGTCAATCAGCCCTTGAATCAGTATTTTATTCTGCTTATCATATATAGATGATGGAAATATCCGAATCTGGAAAGACTATGCTTCTAAAGGACAGCAGAAGTTAGTTACTGCATTCCCTTCTATTCAGGGTCACAGACCTGGGGTACGCAGTGTCAATGCTGTTGTAGATTGGCAGCAGCTGTCTGGATATCTTGTATGTTCCTGCTCTGTTCTGGAATAAGCATAAACGTGTTCCATGTACATGTTGACACGCATGGATTAGTATATTAATTTACTCTATATTTTCCTAATACATTATTATGATGTTGCAAAACTAGTTTGCTTCGGGAGAGATTTCTTCTATTATGGCTTGGGATCTGGATAAAGAGCAACTTGTAAATACCATACCATCGACCTCAGATTGCAGTATCTCTGCATTGGTGGGTTTCAACTTTCACTTTACCCCCAAATTGCACGGATTCAATTAATTGTCCTATGTAGTTTCCCCACTTTGGTGGGTTTAAATTTTACCTCACTCCCATTATGTTATTAGTCGATCATGTTCAATTGTTTTCTGCGTGGTTGAGTCTTTTTTTGAGAGCATTGTCAAAGACTTTCAATCGGTGCCCTATGCTACCTTTATGCTATATGAAATTGAAGTTTTTTTCTTGAGGACTTGATAAATGAAGTTGACATCTTCAGTTCTTATATCTTGTGACAAAATGAAGTCTGTACCTAATTTCCTTCATGTAGCTGATAAACCAAATTAGATCTTCATGCCTAGTTTATCTTTATACAAAATTGTGCTGTAGAAATTGACATCAGCCTTCTAGTTTCTCTTTGGTTGTTATTTTTAAATTTCTCAGACCCAGCTTTATCCTTTGTGTACACTGTTCCCCTCTTATGGAATATCCTCAATGTTCTTGATTAACTAATTCATTGCATATCCTACAGTCTGTTTCTCAAGTTCATGGAGGTCAATTCGCCGCTGGTTATGTGGATGGATATGTCAGGTTATTTGACATTCGCACACCTGAAATGTAAGAATTTATTCTATTTGATAGTATGATTACACGTTGTTGCCCCTGAACAACACATTGATACCTCACGGTATTTTGACAATAAGCCTTTTGTGGGCGTATGGTGCAAATCTTTCAGATTAATGATCTAGCAAAATTTTACATCTAGCATCTACAGCCTTGCTGAAATTTTTTAGTCCTAAATTTTGGTGGTTCCATCTATGCTAGTTGTCTTAATAATTGAGAATGTTCTCTCCTGGATTATCCCTGGATGCCCTGCCCTCTTTTTTTCACTCTCTTCTGGGTAATATTTTCAAGTATGGAAATATTTTAGTTGTAACTTTCTGTAATTCTCTATATTTTTACACGTGAAATTTAGGCTTGTCAGTGCTACCCGACTGCACAATCAACGAGTAGAAAGAGTTGTAGGGATTGGCTTCCAACCTGGTCTTGAGCCAGCAAAGGTGAGTTATTCTCTCCCCCTTCCCTTGCGTCAGGTTCATAGAGCAACGCGCTGTTTGGCGTGGCTGTTATGCTCCTGTCCTATTACCTTTTGGTGAAAATTGATGACATGTTTGGTACATAATACTAGACCTGATTAGTAGTTTTTTTTTCCTTTAATATTGTCCAATCTACCTTACCAAGCGAGCCATCTATGTCTAGTGAAATCAAGTTTGGTATAAGAATTATTTTTAATGCTCCGTGGATCTTCTATTTCTACTTTTTAGATTGTCAGTGCATCACCTGCTGGTGATATCCAGTTTCTTGATTTAAGACGTGGCAAAGATGCATACCTTACAATCGATGCTCATAGAGGATCTCTTACAGCTTTAGCTGTTCATCGGCATGCACCCCGCGTAGCAAGTGGCTCAGCCAAGCAACTTATCAAAGTGTTCAATTTAGAGGGCGAGCAATTAGGTACCATTCGGTATTACCCCACTTTCATGGCCCAAAAGATAGGATCAGTTAGCTGTCTTTCGTTCCATCCCTATCAAGTACTACTTGCTGCTGGAGCTGCCGATGCCTGCGTTTCAATCTATGCGGATGAGATCTCTCCACCCAGATAGATAAGCAGTGAAAATTAAATTTGCATTTGAAGGGTACATTTGAAGTTTTTTTCTTGAAGATGTATAATATATTTATTTTGCCTCTTACTCATCAGTTAACAAAAAGAAGTATCAACAAATTCCGTGGAGGCTTTGACAAATAAACTGTTTTATAGGTGAAGAAAGCTGTAAATATCAATTTTTTTCCTCTTTCTGCTTTTGGTTTAGTGTGCAACTTTTCTCTCTTTCTTTTTATTATTATTATTATTATTATTTTCCTCCTGTCGGGTCTTAAAAAATCCATTGTTTAAATTGTACCGGTCAACTCCTATTTATGTAACCTGATTTTTGTTAACCAACAAAAACGACATTACGCATCCTGTGTCACCCCTGCCCCCATTGGTTTGCACTTGCTAGATCTACTTAAAAGATAAAATGAGATTAGATCATTAGGTCTGATCCAGTGCTTGCTAATAGGAAAGATGAAATGTGTCCTAGGATTGGCAATCTTTTTATTAATGTGCCAACCTATTACAAATCTTCTCTACCAAGACTTGAGACTGGCTGGATATATAAGGGAACGGTTTTTGCACGAGGAGTTCAGATGATATCCAGGACCTCCGGCACAAATAGATGCGTGACGAGTTCCATATCAACTGATTGTCGAATACTTGCTATAGTAGAATATTCATAATGTCGACTTCGAGTACTGCAAACATTGGTGCCTTCCTCAGCAAGGCTAGTCCTTGGAGGGTAAGAGTAAGGCAGTCTATTGGAAAAGGAGTTTCTTGTAGTGCATATCCGTTCCGAGAAAAATGCTCGTTTTTACAACCATGTCAAGACTTGAAAAATTGATGCTTTTTTGGGTCATTTGTACATTTCAAATGTACCGAATTGGTAGATGCTAAAATACTGAAATTTTCCAAATTTTCTCGAGAAATAATGTTACAAGGGCTCAACATGTACAAAAAAATTCATGATAATTGAAAATTCTTACCAACAAGAAGCAATTTCCATCCAATGGAACTGCACTAACCAAGAAAATCACAATATTGACTATTGCATATGATGAACAAAGGAAAGTATTTCCATGCATCAAAGGAATCTGATTAACTGGTGCACTTATTTGATACCATTGCTAAAACAAAAGTTCAGTGCAACACCATAATTAAATCAACCTAACATCTACCTCTGGTGAGCTCCGTATTCTTTGAGAAGATGAAAAAACCTTCGAAAAGAAAGACCAACATCATATTGAAAGATTACTTCCTGATTGCTCGAGACTTGCCATATACTGAACAGAGCATACCAACCTCTCTCACTTTCTTCCTCCAACCATACTTTGGCTGCTGTTTCCCGACAAGCTGGAAGGTGGGTTATTTGTTGCTTTAAATCTTCCATCTGTACCGCCGAACGCATTAAGATCTTCAAATAATCTATATGATGGAATGAAGGGCTTCTGCCCAGCAGGAGAGGTGGATCGAGGACTTGAGTTGAAATGCGTATATCCATTAATTGACACACAGCTTTCTTTGGCAGGGAACGAGTCAACATGTTGCAAAGATTTAGTCTCTTGCAGAGGCATAGATGAAGCGATGGGCGTTGGAGTTGAATATGCATAAGGCCTTGATACAGGATTTGGATTGCTAAAATAACCAGGTGTGGCTGCCCATGGTGGAGGGGGGTAGCCAGACGAGTACTGAAGTTGAGGTTGAGAACGAAGTTCTAGCTGATGTTGAGGTCGACTAAGCAATTGAGGCTGAGGTTGTGGTTGTGATGCCACTTGCGCATACTGAGGCAAGGGTTCAGGCTGAGGTGGGAGTTGTGGCTGAGACAGGAGTCCAGGTTGAGGCTGTGATTGAGCCCAGGTAGCTATATAACCGTTCAAGGCTGGAGTCGGGCTCCCACTGTAACCCTCGGAGGAAAGTGGAATCCCTTCGGTGACCGGGGGAAAAGGACAAGATATAAGGGGCGTCTGCTGCAAAGTTTGATCAGTCGACACACTGATTGGAACTAATGCATTGCTCAGGAGGTCCATAAAATCAAACTCTTCTGAGGTCTGGACTGGTGCAGTAGTTGGAACTAATGCATTGCTTGTTACATGAGTTGACAGCACTTCAATAGGTCCCGCATTGTGGTTTGTATTCACTGAGGTGACATCCTCACTATTTTTCGTAGACGAACCCTGAGAAGCATTATTGCAAGTTTTCGAATGCCTGAATCCACACAGCATGAAGTTCGTTAAAAAACCCAAAGAAGATGATAATAGTAATATTGAATACACAATTGATAGCAGCTTCGCTCCACAATGATGATTGAGGATAAAAAAATTTCATACACAAACATGCCTGGATCTGATGAATGATTTACCAGACCAATATATAATCTCGTTATCTTTTAAATGATATTGTTATGCTTTCTTTTAGATGAACGGTTTAGAGAATCACAAGATCTTCTGTATCAATTGATAGCCCCGACAATTTACTAAACCACAATAACCATAAGAAAACCATCCTCTAAAACAAATTTCCAACAATATTATGAGCAAGCATATAGTGATGATGATAATAAAAATTTGATGCACAATGCACTTTGCTGTAAGAGATTGTATAAAAGTAGATTCTAAATTAATAAATGAAAAAAGACCTTCTAGCCAACAGTGCAAAGTCATCTTCTTCTTCTTCTTCACCATCAATCAGACTCTGAGTCACAGGAACCACTGATGCAGAAGGTTTAGCATCTGGCATTGAACTTTGTTTGGTGACTTCGGTAGTTCTGAGACTAGTGTCATGTATCTCAGCCAAATGAGGATTGACGTTTGTTACATGAGGCGGCAGCGGCGAACCAGAAGCTATTTCATCATGTTTTACCAGTACGCTCTGCAGGCTATCATTTAATTCAAGTCCCTGACCAAGAAGTTCTTCATCCCTACCACAAAGTGAACCAATATAAAGATATTAGGTTGAGGAAAATGATTTTTACAAAACTTTCAAATACAATCAATTTCAATTCTGGGCCCATGTTATTCATTCTCTGGAAATTTTAGGCTACGGTTGTTTTCATAGAGTCGTTGTGGGGCATTGTGCACCAATGATCTTACGTTGATAGATGACAAGAAAAGATATAGGGAGAACTACCCCGTTGTTGTCAACATTAGCATTAACTTCCTCTGGTTGGCACGGCATTGTTCAACAAGGTCAACTATCACTTCATCTTTAACGGCCTATAATGATGGATTGAAAAATATTAAGGATTCTCAGCTACTATGATTTGCTATTTTAAATCAGGGCACAGTACAAGTGAGAACCACATATACCGAGCGATCACTTGGATCTGCAGCTCGCAGCATATCGGCCAAGAGTTCCAGAACATCCCGCATAGCATTTAAGCTTGATAAACTACAGCAGAATAAAGGACATAAGTGGGGTATAGAGGAGAAAGAACAGATATGTAAAAGATACAGAGGACATCCAAAGAATATTTAATCAAAATATAAGACTAGTTATGTGAGAAACAATTTGGGCATGTTTCATACACAGTATTGAATAGGACTGCATAGCACAACAGACAAGATTTTTAGTTATTTTTATTTTTCAATATGGTCCAATACTATTCGGTCCACCTTATCAAACATGCCACCTAAATACCATCCTAACCGTAGAGTTTCCACTTCTGCTGCCATGGCTTCATCAAGTCTTGCTGTAGAACTACTTGTCATTTCATAACCTGGCTGAGGATGTCTAGATATTGGATGAGTAACAGGTGGAGTGAATATTGGAGCAGTATCTGGAGAGCGCTGAGGAAATTGTACACCTGAGCGCTGCAACAATCCAATTTTCAGCAGAAATATAACAAAAACTTTGTAGCAACAATAGAGTTTTCAACTTAATAAAGATTAGTTCAAAAGATTTAAAAATTGTCCAAGAAATTTGATAAAACTTGTGACTAAGAAACATCAATTCAAAATAATTAAACTAGATTTCTACTATGCAGCAAGTATAATCTAATTCCTTATGAAAGCTAAACCAAGTCAAACACAAGGCTAAACCCAAGGCAGTCTTATCGGAATTGATTACATAATACATAACCAAATACACAAATAATTGTAGCAAAAAAAAAAAGAATCCATGTACGTGTCAAAATCGACCACAGAACAGACCAAGATTGAGGAGTAACTTACCCTCAAGTCCTCATAAGCAACGTAATATTGAGGATATCTTCCACCAGATCCACCAAATGCCTCTCGCCAAGAATCAATAAGTACAAGAATTTTATCTCTCACGTGCATATCTGTCTGCAAAAACATCTAAAAGATTGGTTTATCAATACCCAAAAATTAACTAGTTCTAGTAAGTTGAACATTCAAATGGAGGAAGACAAAACAAAACTACTACAAATTACATGAGTATGTATTATGTAGAAAGTAATAGTCGGTATATTTATGTAAGCTACACATGCAGAAAAAACCAAATGACGGGAATCAGCTGGACTGCTATAAAAAATACAATGTTTATCCAGTATTAGCCATCCGCACATCAAGAGTCTATGGGTTAAAGTTACATGTCTTGCATCTAACTCCAATCAGGATTGTCTTTATGAAGATATAGCAGGCTTAATTATATAAACTATGTTGGGTGAATATGCATACAGATATATAGATAGATAGACTGATATCTATTATTTTTGAGATTACTGAATGGGTGTTCAGGATCAAATCTCCTTGTCTTTGATCAGCCATTCAAAAATTGGACCAGTATAAGCAGTGTTAGCCTTCTTTCTTTTCCAACCTGCAGCCACTAGAAGGTTCATTAAACACCTAACTATTTAGATGAAGCTCAAGCTGAGCTCATAGAAAGAAACAAATAAGCCAAGGCCAACAATTGAGAATATTTATGCAATTTATTGTTCAGAGATAATGCATTGCTACACATGAAAAAAGGAGTACCAACTTGTGTTGATAATTTACAAATACAAGGAAAGAACATTTTATTGCTCAGGTTATTATCCAACTGTAATAGAAAGAAAACTTGCCTTTTTCTTTACAATTTTGACCATTTCTTGCAAAATACTTCTTTCAGCAATTTGAAAATGCACATAATCACCACAGTTCTTGACTATCATCTCCAGAAGCTAGAAAAACATTCAAGAAGCAAACTCAGTGGACCAGGAAAACAGCTATATTGCTTCAGCGTAAGATGGAAAAACAACTTTTTCCTCAAATAATACCGTTAAAGCAAGTAACTGAACTTTCGGGTTCTTGTGCTGCAACCTTCTCTTCAAAGCTTTGACAACATCTTTTGCAAGCCTAAAGAGTGAACCTATAAACATCAGTATTCCTTCACAATCTCAACTTGCCTATACGTTAATATAAAACCAGAAGACTTTGCACCCAAATACGTTTTTGGTTTTGACCAATTCAAGGTGAAAATTGGGGTCAATGGTGGTTAGCTAAATAATAATAATAATAATAATAATTCCATAGAAATTCAATTTACAATACCAAAATATAAAGCAGAATTTGTCAACACCGCCCTTTTCTCATCTCATATTCTAAAAAAATAAATAAATAAATCAAAATCGATCATCTTTCCCGCCGATTTCCCTTAATTCCCATACTCACTCAGCCTTTTAATCAAAATCTTGGAACATATATCAGAACTCTGACTCCAAATTACAATCGAAGACGATAAAAGAGGAATCAATCTTTTTATTTTCTAATATTCAAATTCAAGAACAGAATGAACAATTAAAAAAAACATATAACAATTTCCAACTTTTCGAGTAAATATAAAAGAGAAACAGAAACCCACAATTAAAAATTCAACTTTGCATGAAAAATCAAGAAACTCTACCCAAAAAAAAAAAAAATACATACATCTGGTTGGAATTGATGGTATCACAGATATCTATATTCATGGTCCAATCGGGACCAATCAAAAACTCGCTGGTGGCCTTCTCAACCCTCACCGTAGCTGGAGAAGATGATGAAAGCGATGATATTGATGGAATCATATTTACCCCTTTTCTTCTTTAAGCCTTCTTTTCTTGAGAAAGAATCACAGAAGCTTTGTTTGGTGGGTTTGTGTGATTGACTATTGTGCTTTCTTCTTTAAGTATTATTTTGTCTTCCAAGAAAACAGAGGGGAGAATTTGTTCATTTTTTATTCACTACCCTTTTTGTTTGGGTTGAAGAAAGTATTCCGGACCTCTACTTTTTCTTCTTTTATAATTTCCTTCTGGGACACTTTTTATAGGGGCTTGTTTTCCGAGGAAATGTCATATATTTTCCGACTTTTGGTGAGGATGTTCAGCCAAGCCTTGTACAAAGCGGCCACCGAGGCGCTCTGTATTGAAGCTGTCCATGTCTGTTTGGGATGATTTATTGAAAATTATTTTTAAACTCAATTTTAAATATATATTCTTTGAATAAAATAACTATATACGTAATTTTATAATTTTTCTTCACTTTTNTTTTAAATATATATTCTTTGAATAAAATAACTATATACGTAATTTTATAATTTTTCTTCACTTTTTTTAACATGCAATCTTCACAATATATATAAACACTTTATGATTACTGCAAACGACTTCTCTTGCATTTAAAAATAGGAAAATTAGCACTCGAGTAACCAACTTATGGTTGTCAGCAAACAAGTCATCAACATGTCAAGAGCTCACACAAATACTATCCGCAAGTGTCATAAGTATACAAGTCAAAAGGTCATATTGGTTATATTGTTCTTTAGCTTTCCCAAAGAATATCTCGATACTAGATCATAAGTTATCCAACATGTTGATTCAAATATCGTAGTGACCTTGTAACATGCTTTGAGTTAGTGTATATATTTTAATTAACTCCTATATTATTAAGTAACTATAGCATTCAACCTTGCTTAGATTAATCCTTGATATTGTTACATAAGTGCGCGCACGCACACATATACATAGACTACTATTTCCACTCAGTAAGCCTAAAAATGGGGAAACCTTCCCTTAGCCTATCCCTCTGATAAACATTCAAATTGACAAAGCTATCTCACTCTTCAACTCCTAACACTAGGAACAAGAGTTAACGGGGAGCGCATTCAACTATATTCAACTTTTAACATCTAGGCAATATGCAATATTGTTGTTACCCAATAGTCTTAATATTCTCGGTATTCTGCTATCTATATTTTCCTTCTCTTATTGTTGCAGAAAGACAGAATTAAGACTGCAAGGAAGAATTTGTGTGTTATCAACCAAGGAGTGCTTGGTAGTATGTCTTGGGTGCCATCTGGAAGGCTCTTCCAATCCATTTGAGAAATTTCTCAACATGAGGGGTCCGAAGGTGTTGGCGAAAGCTAGGTCATGTTTTCTGTCTCTCGCTATTGAAGCGGATTCCCTTAATCCCTCTTTCTATTTATTGGCCACATATCTTTCCAACTAAGGAATGAGAAATCTTTTTCCCGTTACATGAATTCAATATTTATTTCATCCGAGAAAACCAATATTTTTCTCAACAACGTCTTTATCATTTAATCCAATAGTGTTCCATTAGGTAGGAACATAATTGATAAATACTTATAACTCTAAGATAGGATATTAGAACAGAAAGATTCATTAGATAATGAATTATTATTTCTAAGTCATCTCTGACTACTAATTAACAATTCGAAGTGCTTTTCTTAGTTATTCTTGATAAACTAGCATTTATATATAGATATAAGAGGATCTGTTTGGAAAGTAAGAAGCCCTTTTGACATTTCTTCATCTGTAAATAATTCTCAACGTGAAAACACACAGCTAAGAGGCTGATCTTTGAATAAAAAAAAGAGCGGATCTGTAAGGTCCCAAATAAATTAGCTTATTAGAAAATTGTCTTATTTTTTGGAAGATCTATCTTGTGCCTGGTACTGCATGGTTCCACTCTACAAGAACTCCAAATCATTCTCCTGAAACTCATACTCTTCATCATAAATGATCCGCTTACCTGAAATGATCTGGACTAATAGGGAAATCCCAATTCATTGGGCCTTTCGATATAATTAAATAGAAAGCCCCAACGACACCATATTCTAGGAGCCCAAACTATGTGATTGAATAAATCTCCATCTATCTGTTGTGGGTCAAGGGCTCCTTCTCTCTCCCTTTCTTCAAACTCCTATTCATATTTTTCTTAGAGAAATCTGATCAAAGATAGAACAAAATTAGTTTTGCATCATATCTAAGGGAATCCTCGGTTTCAGACGAAAAAGCAATGTCACTCGATCATTTTCAAACTGATTTTTTTTTTTTGTCTGTGAGATCCCACCAAATGCCTTCTAATTCTAATAGGCTATGAGCTACATGAGAATCATTCTCAACAAGGCCATAAGAAGTTATCCCATTTTTTTTGTCGGGTCAGGATAGAGACCGAAGATCTTGGGCGACTGATCCGGGTGAACAACTCAACCTTTTTTCTGAAGAGCTAGTTGTTTTGTCAATTTTCATTGCTGCAGCCTACTCTTATTCTAGTGATCTCTCGACGACATCATCGACTACTTCTTTTTCATAAGAAAGAGAGGAAGTCGATG
>CAIGRP010063328.1:0-11289 GCA_903798385.1 Fraxinus cuspidata | reverse complement strand
TTTCAACATTTTTTAGGTGGAAAGTTATACCAATCAAACGCAATTAATTACAATATTCAATAAAATAAATTTTAGACAATTCAATTCCTTGTAATTCATTTTTTTCCACCCAAATTTCAAATTTGTAATCAAACTGACCCAGAGGAAAATAAGTTCCGGCTCAAAAAGTGACTTAATATTTACTGCCCTGATTGGACCCTTAGTCTATCTGTTCTTATCCACTAAAAATTCATAGCCAACTACTCGTAACGTTTTTCTAAGAAGTCCCTATCTGGCCTTAATTGTTTTTCTTTTTAAAAAAAATTAAATTTATTTTTAATTCATACATTATATGAGACACCAACTTTTATCAATTTTTTAATTAACATTTCAAAAAATTTTATCAAATTAATTAAAAATGTTATTTTTAACCAAATCAAACATAGGCAAAATAAATTTAACTAATTCACTGTGAAGAATAATGGTCTGTTTAGCAAGATTGTTTTGAGCAGAATTTTATAAGTGAAACCTTTACCTGTTAAGTTCTTGCAAAAAAATATATTGCCAAAAAGTTGATTGACTTTAATTTATGGATCCACTCATTTTTCGTAAAATACATTTTTCTTTCTTTTCTTTTTAACAATACATTATTCAATAGAATAATATTACACATAAATTCAAAAGTTTTCCTTATTTTTTAAATACACATTCTGCATCAATCTATTATTCTCCCCTTTTAAAAAAAATAAATCATTTTTTCAAAATTTATTTTCAACAATACATTTTTCTATAAAATAATACTACACATAAATCGAAAAGCTTTCGTGACTTTTTAACTACACAATCTTCAACAAAAAACTATTCAAAAATACATTTTTTTTTGCCAGAAATTGAAACTCAAACAAAGGCTAATTGTATAAACGCGGCTAATGTCGCTATTAAGCTCTATTTCTTTGGAAAGCTCATACTATATAAAACATGTAAAATGATGAATTGTCGTGACAAAATTATTTAGTATAAATCGTATTATTTAAAAGGTACTTGTTTAAAACATTAAAAAATGATGTATGAAATATCGTAGAAATTATGAAATGTTAATTTAGAGCAACATCTTTAATTTTATTTCTAAAAAATATTATTGGACGTGAGATAATGAAAAATAGCAAAGAAAAATATTATATTAACCATGCAAAAATAATCTTTAATCAGATACAAATTGATGCGTAAGAAAATATACATAGTTGATATTTGAATATAAATTTATAAGCTTATTAACTTTCAAATTTCCAATTTGGATCACGTGTTTTATGAATACACAGATTATTTTATGTTACAGCAACTCAAATTCAGTCTACACCACATGTCAAACGTGCCCCCACCCCCGGTCTCTAAACACCGCGCTCTCTGTTTACTCTAATATTCCCACCTCCCCTCCATTTTCTCTCTCTAAAACTACAACAATGTCCACAACCGAACTTCTCCGATTCTCTCTCAAACCCTTCTCTTCCAGCAAGCTCACAGGCTTGACTCAATCCAATGTCCACCGCATCCTCCTACCACCACGGCGCCGTTTGCACCGTGTATATTCGCCAGGAGTCCGAACTGTCAACCGCGTTTTCTCAAAAGCTATCGAATTTAAGGCGCCTGAACTCCAACAGCAAGACAAACCAGCTGAAGAAGAATTGATCTCCACAGTGCTTCTGGATGTATCCGGAATGATGTGCGGCGCGTGCGTCACGCGCGTCAAGTCTATCATTGCCTCCGACGAGCGCGTTGACTCGGTTGTAGTGAACATGTTGACTGAGACAGCGGCAATCAAGCTGAAGGAGGGAGATGAGCAGAGTTATCCTGATATAGCAGAGGAGCTGGCTAAGAAAGTGACAGCGAGTGGATTCGACGCTCGGAGGAGGCCGTCGGGGATTGGAGTGGAGGCAAAGGTGAAGAAGTGGAGGGAGACGGTGGAGAGAAAGGAGGCGCTGCTTGTGAAGAGTAGGAATCGTGTGGCCTTTGCATGGACTTTGGTTGCCCTCTGCTGTGGCTCTCACGCGTCACATATTCTACACTCCCTCGGCATTCATCTCGGTCACGGTGAGGACTTAGATTTCACCTTTTCAGTAAGTTACAAGTGCTAGTGCATAATGTGCAACGCATCTATTCCGTACCGTATGCCTAAACTATTGTAGTCGCACATCTTTTTACGCTATAGTCTTAGGAAATGTCTAATCTGTGAATGCGAACAGTACAACATTCGCCTACTTAGTTATGATTAATATATTTTTGTTGTTTAGGATCAATTTTGGATGTACTACACAATTCGTATGTGAAAGGTGGTTTGGCTTTGGGCGCTCTACTGGGACCTGGACGAGGTTAGCTAGAACTCATTGGCTGGATTTTTTTTTCATTTAACTCAATGTTCGGAACTATCTTTACTCAGTTTCATTCTCAAGCACTATCAGATAATTGACACACATATTTAGGGCACATTTGATGGATATTATCGAGGAAATAATGTATTTTAAATTGTGATACGATAGAAATATGCGGTTAAAAAGTAATGAAAAATTATTGATGTGAAGAAAAATGTTATTTTATTGAAGAATGTGTGATTGTAAATGAATTTTGAAAGAATGTATTTTGATAAAATGTGTGTCAAATAGGGGCTTATTTATAATACGTATCTTTTTGTTCCTTCAAGACCTTTAATTATACTGCTTGTAGTTTGTATCTATTTATTTGATTACTAGGTCTTAAGTACCTTTGAGGTGAACTCCGCGGACTTCAAAATTTTTTGTAGCAGATATTTCGATTATTTGCTTGATATAATTAACTTTATTTCCTAAAATATCAAACAAATTATGGTCCAGACTTGCTTTTTGATGGGTTAAGAGCATTTAACAAGGGCTCACCAAATATGAACTCCCTTGTTGGCTTTGGATCTATTGCTGCCTTTGCCATAAGTGCGGTAAGGACTCATTGGACACAGGATTAGTGATTTAACTGTGTTTTGCTATGATTTCAGTTTTCTTCTTTTTTATTACTTTGCATAACTAATAAATCTTATGTTTTGCAGGTGTCACTCTTCAATGTTGAACTTCAGTGGAATGCAACATTTTTTGATGAACCGGTATGGTTTGCTATAATTTATCTTACTTTGCTTTTTAGCTCTTCCCAAACTTGCATTTTCAGCTTACATGTCATCATGTTCGACCATTGAAATGGAGGTTCCATCAGATAGTTTACACAACCTTTTGAATTCATTCTTTCTTTCTTTTTCCCGCCGCACACTCCACATATGATATATTGATGATATTGGCTTTAAACATTCAGTTTCGTGCTCTTGTTGGGTGTGTATTTTGTGCAAGATCACATCAATTATCTGGTTCACCACGCACGTGTAATTTTCATCTTTTTTGACCCTTAATAGATCATATCAATAGCAGCATGTGTAACGCAGAGAAATGGCTGTTATCTGTTGCATGTGCATAATTGCATTTTGTAACAAGAGTGGCTGTGTCCCGAGACAACATTTATCCTTTTCAAACACATTATTTGCTTATAGGTTAATTTCCATAAAGTGAAAGTGCATTATGACTACCTACTTACTGCTTGAAACAAGTTTGTCATTAAGTAATTGTTTTTTAGAATGCAGGTTATGCTTCTTGGTTTTATCCTATTGGGGCGTGCACTAGAAGAAAGGGCGAGGATTAGAGCATCTAGTGACATGAATGAGCTATTAGTAAGTTTTTGTGTGCTTTGTGTCAATGAGACTTGCTTCAATGAAATTTTAACTTTTCAAATGGTTTCTACTATCAAATAAATATATGCTTTATGAGAAAAAGTTTCATAGAGGTGTTCTACTTACAGGAAACACACACACTTTTTCTTGAATTCCATGTCTACCACTCTTGGGAAATCTTTTATGAAATTCGTGTCAAACATGTCTTTTTGTTTGAAAATGGATAATTTATCCTTGACCTAACTATATATTTTTATATTTTCTTGATAAACTGCCAATCTTGACTCTGCAGTCACTTATATCCACAAAATCAAGACTTGTGATTACTCCATCAGGAAGTGATCAATCAGTTGAGAGTGTTATTTGTTCTGATGCAATGTGTCTTGAAGTTCCAACAGATGATATTAGAGCTGGAGACTGTGTACTGGTTTTGCCTGGAGAAACAATTCCTGTAGATGTAAGTGCTTCTCATTTTGAGCAGCTGTCTTCAGCTGTCATAATGATTTCTGGAGGTGTTCAATTGTGAACTTTAACATGATAATTTTTTTCAGCACGCTTCTTTGAGGGTTTGTTTATTTTTAGTATTGGTGATTAGAGAACACCCGAATCTTTTTCTATGGCAGTGATGCTTTGTGTACGTCTTTCCTGATTACGCGAATAAAATGTCATTTTACGTGCTGAATGGGAAATATTAAATTTTGCACACAGGGAAAAGTTCTTGCAGGTCGCAGTGTTGTGGACGAGTCAATGCTTACTGGTGAATCACTTCCTGTATTCAAGGAAAAAGGGCTTTCAGTTTCAGCTGGGACAATAAATTGGGTATGACTATTGATAGAATGTCACTTGATGCGGGCAATAAATGGATTTACAAAAACATGTAGATATTTTTCTTGATTTGTTTGAGCTGTAACTATTGCCCCATCCGAAATCACTCAAAAAAAAAAAATAATAATAAATAAATAAAAAAAAATAATAATAAATAAAATATGTTCCAATCTATCCAACAATATGGGGGTAAAAAGGTCAAAATAAGTTATTTAGACCTAATAAAAAAAGAAATCTTACCCTTGAATCCCTTTTATGCTGCTATCACGTCGCGGTATATAAAAAATATAGAATATCCCTCAAGGTTGTCGTTAGCTTCAGATATTAATACCCCTTTTATCATTTTTGGGACAATTTTAAGAATTTGGTAGTCATTGCTGCGTTATAAGGAAACTATCATATCTATAAATTGCAGTATACAATTAGATGGCTTCTTGGAGCTGTTCTGATCAAATTGTGGTTTATATATAAATTTTAATTTTTGTTCACAACTGTGCCTTGAACATGGTATACGAAGGTATTAGGTTGAAGTCTTGTTGTACTTTTTTATTTCACAAAAATTTTACGTGAAAGATCTTTGATGAAAAATAAATCTGACTTGCACATGCCTCAAACATGATGAAGTTAAAATACAATAAATAACTTCCCCCCATCTTTAAAACTCAAGATTTTAGCCAAGATGGTTTGAAAAATCATTATAGCATGTTCTTGAAGCTTAATCATCAAGCCAATTCAGATTTGGTCCGAGAAAGAAGATTTTTACGCATGTGATTTTAAATGCCTTTTGATTTGTTGGACTGATACATTAATTCAAATATATTTCAGGATGGTCCTTTGAGGATAGAGGCCTCTACCACTGGTTCGAACTCAACAATATCCAAGATTGTTAACATGGTCAGTAGCCGCTCAGTAGCCGCCCCCCCCCCCCCCCCTCCTTCATCTCTCTCTCATAATTTTTTGCTTAGAGAATTTCTCGATCGACTCTGAAGTAGTGCTAAGGAGTTTTTGCAAGTAATTTGGTTTGCCCTTATCAAGCGAAATCCCTTAAAACTTGTTTTTGCTGCTTATTGACTTGTTTTTAATCCTTATTATGTGAGACTTGGTTCATATATTTCATCTTCTGGGATTTCTATACATCTAGTATTTTGCATGCATCTGTAGAGGTTTAACATAATAGCATTGTCTGCACGAAACTTGTGAATATGGCCACTCATTTTCAACAGCTTAAGCTTAATAAGTATTGCAGTAACTAATAGTGGTCAATATTAACTTTTCAAAATAATTTCTGCATCTATCCTTTCGATTTTTAAGGTTGAGGATGCTCAAGGACGTGAAGCACCTATCCAGAGGCTTGCAGATTCAATTGCTGGTCCATTTGTATATAGTGTCATGACGTTGTCAGCAGCCACGTTTGCTTTTTGGTAGGCATTTTCATATTTTAGTTGTCCCCAGTATATGCCCTTTGTATGGTGACTTATCTATTATCTTATTAATATATGATTGATGGATGCTTCTCTGTTGCTTAGGTACTATATTGGAACACATGTTTTCCCTGACGTCTTGCTTAATGATATAGCTGGGCCAGATGGAAATCCTTTGCTGCTGAGCATGAAGCTTGCTGTGGACGTGTTGGTAGGTGGTGAATTTATGAGCTTATAGTTATAATGATGCCCTTTTCGACTCAAATCTATCTGGCCGTTTCAATTATTTTTCGCTGCATCTTTGCCATAGTTTAGGGATTAATGATTTGCAGGAGAATTTTGAAGAGGTTCATGTTTTGAGTTCTGTTTTTGCTGTCTGTTAAGTGTGTTATACTTTGGGCCAAATGTTTTATGGGATTCTTTAATTTTTTGAAAATGAAAAATTAGACACCAATGTCTTAGTTCCTATTTCGCTGAGTTCCATGTTCTGTTCTTCCTTCATCTATACACTGTCTACTAAATTTGATGTTTAAAGTATAATTCCAGATAGAACAGGATTACAGAACATGATGGGGAGGGATGGTGGCTGCCTGCATGTAGTTGCAGATATATCAAGACATGCTACTAAGAAACATAAATTTTTCATTGCATATAACAAATTTTTAAACAGTTAAAATAATAGCCTTGATATAGATAATGTCTTTTATTTCCACCTTTTAGGCTGTCATTGTCATGTATAAATAAATTTTCTAAAATTGCTAAGCATTGTAGTGTACAAATCATGCATTCGTGTTAAGTAATCTTCTACATGGCATACAGAACCCATAAACATGATATAGACGGTCATATTTTAATAATTTTTCTGAGATTGCTAAAAGTAGTCTCAAGATATACAAACTCTTTTATATAGGGTTTATACTAATTTAATTTAAGTAAGAAACAACTAGAGCATGTTTGAGCCCGATTTTATTGTAAGAATAAATTTTAGAATAGTAGATTGATGGAGGGTATTTGGTTAAAAAATAAGGAAATTTTTTGTGTGGTTGAAAAGAAAAGAGAGAAAAGTGTATTTTCGAAATAATGGGGATCAAACAAGGGTTTATATAGGGTTTATACTAATTTAATTTAAGTAAGAAACAACTAGAGCATGTTTGAGCCCCATTTTATTGTAAGAATAAATTTTAGAATAGTAGATTGATGGGGGTATTTGGTTAAAAAATAAGGAAATTTTTTGTGTGTAAAATATTATTTTATTGAAAAATGTGTGGTTGAAAAGAAAAGAGAGAAAAGTGTATTTTTGAAATAATGGGGATCAAACAAGGGCCTAATAAAGTACTAGAAAATTTGTACTTCTCCTAAGTTAAGAATCTAAGCTTGGAAAGTATTCAAAAAATATATCTAACAGGATCTCCATAGTAATCCTCTACATGGCTTGCAGAATACACTTGTTTAAGTTGCTTTTGTCTTGAGTAGCTTTATTTTCTTTACCAGGTTGTTTCTTGTCCGTGTGCTCTAGGCCTTGCAACACCAACTGCGATTCTAGTTGGCACCTCTCTTGGTATGTTCTTAGATTTTATTTCCTGGAACCCTCGAGGTTGTAAGTATTGATAGACTTTGAGAAAAAAATGATGGCACATTATTTACAATTTGATTCCATGTGGCATTACTTTTTCCGCTTTTATTCTTTTTCCTGCTTCGCTGCACTAAAATTATCCTTTGCTGAGTTAAATCATCCATTTCTACACAAAGATTAATAGGAGGACAGTTCACATACTGTGGATCTTCCTTCTCAAGGACTTCAGCTTCATGATTTTGTTCTCATTTGGATCAACATTTAGTTTGTATTAATTACTGTCAGCTTAGAAATTGAAATGTCCAGATGAAGTGCAATATGCCCCCACTTTGTTAGTTCGTCAATTAGTGATTTATATGTATTGGTCAACTTTATTAAAATCTAATTAAGGATTTGATGTTTTGAGTTCTGTTTGATACTCAAGCAGACTGCAGCTAGTTACACGTTCTATAATAATTTTCAGTGCCTTAGGATGTATTAGATCTTGAACTTTTGAGTGTGTACGAATCTTGATCTTGATTTACTTTGATGCTAATATGACCATAATTTGGAAACTTTGATTTTCTACTGATAACAGGAGCAAAACAAGGACTTCTTATTAGAGGAGGAGATGTATTGGAACGCTTGGCAGGGATAGATTACATCACTTTGGATAAAGTAGTAAAATCTATTTTCTGTATTATATGAATTTAGTTTAGAAAGTAAAATATTTATAGAAGCTATCTGCTAGATATCTAAAGAAAAAGACATGTAAAAAAAGAAACATTGCCACATGTTGATTTGAGGCTCACTGTTATATTGGTTGCTTTTGACATTCAGACCGGAACTCTCACCGAAGGAAAACCTGCTGTTTCAGCTTTTGCATCTCTGGGTCATGAAGAATCAGAAATACTTCAAATTGCTGCTGCAGTAGAAAAAACAGCTTCACATCCAATTGCGAAGGCCATTATAACTAAAGCTGAATCATTGAATTTGAGCATCCCTATCACAAATAGACAGTTGACTGAACCAGGTTCTGGAACCTTGGCAGAGGTAGATGGGCTGCTAGTAGCAGTAGGCAAATTGAACTGGGTTTGTGAACGTTTCCAGCAAAGAACAAGCTCTTTCGATCTAAAGAGATTGGAGCAGTCTGTGATATCTCAGTCATCAGCAACTAGTTCATCATCAAACCATTCAAGTACAGTTGTTTATGTTGGCCGGGAAGGAGAAGGCATCATTGGTGCTATTGCGATATCCGATAATTTGCGTCCTGATGCTAAATCTACAATAACTAGGTACTAATTACTCTTCACGAAACAGAATAGGACCCAAAGTAATCCTCATCTTACATTAGTACGTAAAAATCTAAGGAATGGACTGTATCTCAATTTGGGACTTATAATATGTAGCTTGGCCAAAAGCAGGAATTACTTCATATGAAGTAATATGTACATAACTATCATGTTGGCTATTCTCAAGTACCTTTCTCATATTCAACCTTTCTCATATCTTTCCACCTTTAATGCATGAAAGGCTTCAGCAGAAGGGAATTAAAACAGTCCTCTTATCTGGGGACAGGGAAGAGGCAGTTGCAACTGTAGCAAAGATGGTCGGCATCGACAATGAATTTGTCAATGCTTCCTTAATGCCACAGCAAAAATCTGGCATCATCTCAAGTCTTCAGGAGTCTGGCCATCACGTTGCAATGGTAATTTTCCCGAGTTGAAAATTTGAAATGACTTTTTATTAAATGTTCTTATCGAAAAGCTTGATATTGGGAAATAGTACTCTTTACACCAATTATTAGTTCTGCTTTGTAGTTTTCATGGACAATGTATGAATATGAGAACTTTTGACTTAGCAATTTAATTGGAGAGAACTGTTTCTTGGACAATGCACTGCCTGATAATTTGACTATGCAGGACTGTTTACTTTTCATTATTGAAAACTAGGACGATTATGCGTATTCACATGAAGATTTGTCATCAACTTTGGTGACGAGTGGTGGAAATTGATATTCAGAACTATTAAACTATATGTTTTTTTGCTTTATGAAGGTTGGTGATGGCATCAATGATGCACCTTCTCTTGCCCTTGCTGACGTTGGCATTGCCTTGCGAATTGAAGGACAAGAAAATGCTGCATCTAATGCAGCATCCATTATACTTCTCGGAAATAGACTTTCACAGGTTTGCATTTTCTTCTTATCACGCTGGTGGAGATTGTGATAGACTTGAATTGGAGACATTCCAACTTTATGCAGTTATTTTAGGCATAAAAATAGGAAATTGATTCTGATCTATTTTCTTATCAAGATTATTAGTTTTGAGTAGGAGGCAGCCAAAGAACCAGATCCATTAGAGCCATTTCTATTTTTTTAGGCCCCTTTTTAAATTCTTTTATCACATTTTTTTTTTCAAAAGTTTGGTGCCGGAACCGAACCAAACTGGAACCATTTGGTTCCAAATCTACAGAGGGAACCAAATGGTTCCATTATCAAAGAACCATTAATTTTCAGTACGGTTCCAGTTCCTGGCCACACCCAGGCCTAGTTTTGAGTTGGAAATTGTTCCCTTTTCATCAAAGATTTCAAGTATAAACAGGAATAGCAATTCTGAATAATGGAGATTTATGATATACAACATATTGAAATTTCTCTGCAAGTTGCTCTCTAATTTTTTAATTATTCTCTTTCTTCACTCTCTATCACTATCTGTTCTACTTCACACTCGTCCATTGTCCTTTATCATGGTGCTTGGTGTCTTTTTTAGATTTACAATAAATAACGGCTACACGTTTTTTAACATCAAGCAGAAACAAATTGTTGAATCTTACAAATAAAGAGTGAAGAAGTAAATAATGTTCCTTGGGTATTACAGGGTAGTATTTTTCTGTTATTATGAAGAACCTTTCTTTTGTTTATCTTACATCAGTATTTTCAGAGCTCAAAATAATGAAATTTAATATTGATAATTCCTTCCAATCTCCTTCGACTGAGGAATATTTTACCTGGAACCGGTTGCAGGTAGTAGAGGCAATAGACCTTGCAAGGGCAACAATGGGAAAAGTTCGTCAAAATTTGACTTGGGCAGTAGCATATAATGTTGTTGCAATTCCTATGGCAGCTGGAATACTACTTCCTCATTTTGATTTTGCTATGACACCTTCTCTTTCCGGTTAGTACTTTACTTATCTGAGGTATTTCCATGAAGATGCCTCTGTCATTGCCTTTTCTAGCAAAACAATTATACAAGGATCCCATGGACTGTGACAAAGAAATGACTTGTATCCATGCATGTTAATATCTTTTCATTGCGATCATTCAAACTTCTAAGGGTTTCCATAATTTGTCTTTTTGCAGGGGGGATGATGGCTTTGAGCTCAATTTTTGTTGTCAGCAATTCACTGCTTCTGCAGTTCCATGGGCATCTGAGAAAGAGAGAAAAGAGCAATGCGGACAATCGATACCAACAAAATGAAGCAACATTGGTGTGAGTTGGCTTCTGTTCGATTGGATGAACCCTTTCATTATGAACCGTTACCCCCCCTCCCCCCACCCCAACACCTCAGTTGTGTAATATTTAAAATGGCAAGAATCATTACACTAGTCTCTACATTTATTTAATTTTATAAAAATATCTACTTTATAAATTGTTAGAAATTAATATAGTTGTAACACAGTAAAATGCAGAAATAAAACTTATTGACAGATCGAGTTTCGTGACAACACGATGTTCTATAGCGAAATTGTCCGTCGGTAACTGCTGCGACCTCTG
>CAIGRP010063322.1:0-37062 GCA_903798385.1 Fraxinus cuspidata | reverse complement strand
ATTTGGTTAATTTTAGTTATTTCTACTAGATTTTCTGCATGTGTTTATTTGTGTTATGATTTTAATGCTATAAATTAATTGACCACTAATTGAATGATTTGATGTTAGTCAATTTTGACACTCGAGAGAGGGGAGTTTAGGTGTGATCATAAGAATAACACAACTTAGAACATTATAGGTTTTGAAAGAAAGTATAATTCCTTTGAAGCATCTTCCATTTAAGAACCATGAACTTGATAAATTCTATATTTTAATTCGGAACAAAGATATTGAAATTGAAATATAGGAATAGTTTTTACTCGGCACTCGAGAGAGGGAGTAAAATTACGTTAGTGTTCTTGCTTATAAACTTTGGAAAATTGATTAGAAATAATTATATAATTGAGAATCATATTTGATAGTTTGATGAAATCATGACCCTAGGCTTTCTCACTTAATTATTCTTCTAGTTTGCATTTATTTATTGTAGCAAAAAACTTGAGAATGTAGATTGTTTAATTTTAGTTATTTCTACTAGATTTTCTGCTTGTGTTTATTATGTTATGATTTTAATGCTATAAATTAATTGACCACTAATTGAATGATTTGATGTTAGTCAATTTCGACACTCGAGAGAGGGGAGTTTAGGTGTGATCATAAGAATAACACAACTTACAACATTATAGGTTTTGAAAGAAAGTATAATTCCTTTGAAGCATCTTCCATTTAAGAACCATGAACTTGATAAATTCTACATTTTAATTCGGAACAAAGATATTGAAATTGAAATATAGGAATAGTTTTTACTCGGCACTCGAGAGAGGGAGTAAAATTACGTTAGTGTTCTTGTTTATAAACTTTGGAAAATTGATTAGAAACAATTATATAATTGAGAATCATATTTGATAGTTTGATGAAATCATAACCCTAGGCTTTCTCACTTGATTATTCTTCTAGTTTGCATTTATTTGTTGAATTCATCATTATATTAGTTTAAAAATATTGATTATAACATTCATTCATTTAGATAAAATAGAGACTATATAATTATAGTACTTAGTAGAAATTTGAATTACAATCCGTGGATTCGACACTCTAACTCTATTATTATATTACAAAACTTGACACCGTACACTTGCGATATAAATTACGTTATAGAAAACGCGAGACAACGGTTTATCATTTCACAAATACAACTTGAATTCCTCGTTTAGAAGTTGAAAAATCGAACATGAACTTGATCAACCAATAAACTTTATTTCCTTGATTGACTTGATAGATTACTAGTTTGAATTTTCTTCTTACTAGCAAAGAACAATTTGATAACTACAACTTATCATTTGAGGTAAAATTCAACTTTACTCCCACCTCTATCATCTTCCAACCTTATCTCTAAGAAGTAAAATCAAAATGTCTCCACCTCTAATAATCTCCCACTTGGAGACAAATATCAGGCCATAGTGAAACTCCGCCTTCATCTTTGAGTACTTAGACCGATTGAAATTGAACAGGACTTCAGTTTCTCGATAGTAACTACCTTCGTTAACATATCTGTAGGATTTTCTGTAGTGTGGATCTTCTCTAAACTAATTTTACTATCTTCTAAGAGCAAACGAACAAAATGGTATTTAATATCAATATGTTTCGTTCTCGAGTGAAATGTAGAATTCTTTGCGAAATGTATAGCACTTTGACTATCTTTATACAACTTGCAGTCATCAAGATTCTTGTCCAATTCACTCAAGAAATTTTGAAACCATACCATTTCTTTGCAAACTTTACTCATTGCTACATACTCTGCTTCTGCAGTAGAAATGGTTATTATCTCTTGTAACTGAGAGACCTAGCTAATTGCATCACTTCCAAGAGTAAACACATATCCACTTGTTCTCTTTCTGCTGTCAATTTCTCCTGCAAAATCAGAATCAACATACCCATGCAAGCCTATCTTTGAGCCACCATAACACAGAGCTATATCCCGAGTACCTTTTAGATATTGCAATATCCACTTGATAGCTTCCCAATGCTCCTTGCCACGATTATTCATGAATCTACTAACAACTCCCACAGTATGAGCAATATATGGTCTTGTACATATCATAGCATACATCAAGCTACCAATGGTTGAGGCATAAAGGACCTTAGCCATGTACTATTTCTTCTCGTATGTTATTGCTCCTTGTTCCTTCGTCAATCTAAAGTGCCTACTATTGGGGTGCTGACCGGCTTAGCACTCTCCATGTTGAATGTCTTGAAGACTTTACCAACATATTCCGTCATGATAACTTTAATCTCTTGTTCTCCGTCTCTACTAATTTGCATTCCAAAGAATTTGTTTTTGCCGCACCCAAATCCTTTATTGCAAATTCTTTAGACAGCTGCTTCTTAAGCTTAATAATTTCATCCATGCTTGAACCTGCAATGAGTATAACGTCTACGTACAAGAGAAGTATCAAATATGAAGTGTCAAACTTTTTGTAATAACAACAATGATCACCATAGCCCGATACAAAATCCTCTTAAGTTTACACACCATACTCTCCTTTCGTGTAACCACAATTTTGGGGATGATGCATATAAATATCCTACTCCAAATCACCATGAAGGAATGCAGTTTTAACATCTAACTGCTCCAGATGCAAATCCTCAACGGCCACAATGCTAAGCACAGTTCAAATAATAGAAATTTTAACAACATAAGAGAAAATCTCAGTGTAATCGATACCTGCCTTCTGTTGGAAACCTTTTACAACCAACTTGGCCTTGTATCATTTGGTGCCATCGGGTTCCACTTTCAAGCGATAAACCCCACTTATTGTATAAAGCAGATTTTCCTTCGGGCAATAGAACTAGTTCCCATGTCTAATTCGTCAAGAGAGATTCCATCTCATCATTCATTGCCAGCTCCCACTTTCCCTCATCTTAACCTGTAATGCTTCCTCGTAACACTCAGGTTCACCATTATCAATCAGCAATAAATAATGCAAGGAAGGCGAATAGCGATCCATAGGCCTAATAGTTCTTGTAGACCTCCTAACAAGAATTGGGGTTGACATCTATGTAGGGGGTGTCAACTGGATATTCGCATCTTGGGATTTTAACACATCTCTACTAGAGATTTCCTCAAGCTCCAGTGTCTCAGGTTCCTTAGTATTATCATCAAGTATAATCCTTGTACATAACAGACTCATTGAATACCACATCCATGCTCCTAATTATTTTTCGATTTTCATAATTCCAAAATCGATAAACATAATTATCAATGCCATAACCAATAAAGATGCATTTACAAGACTTAGGATCAAGCTTATTCCTATTCTCATTTTTTGCACAATATTTCTTCATTCGACCATCTACGTACTCTCCTCCATTGTCTGATTTGAGAGATTTCAACTTTAAACCTGTCTCATTCTCAACTAGGACTTTCCACTTTTTGACGATATCAAAGAAATCGAATTTGTTTTTCATAAAGTAAACCCATAGCTTCCTAGAAGTGTCATCAATAAAAGTAACAAAGTAGCCAAAGCCACTAAGAGATGCTACATGAGATGGTCCCATACATCTGTATGCACCAATTCCAACTATTCTGATTTGCGTATTCTTTGAACTTTTGTGAAACTAACCCTTTTCTGTTTTCCAAAAATGCAAACTTCACAGCTATCCAAGTCTAGAGACTTCAAACCTGGTAGTTTCCCTTTTGACATCAGAACATTCATCCATTTCTCGCTCATATGTTAAAGTCTGCAATGCCATATGCTGCCTCAACTTCTGATGATGTGATGGCAATGGAACTATGAGTGCCAGAAGTAACATAGAGAGTACCTTCCTTTTTGCCACAAGCTACCACCATAGCTCATTTGGTCATCTACCAAGTGTCACCAACAAACGTGGTTGCAATACCAGAGACAATAAGTTGACCACGAAAATTAGATTCTTTTGTAAACACGGCATGTTTGACATCCTTAATTCTTAGGATTGTTCCATTAGGTTGATTTATCTGAACATCACCTTTGCCAACTATGTTGCAAATCCCATCATTTCCAAGATGCAACTTGTCGAGGTTGCCTGATGCACAGTTTTAGAGCAGCTCATTGCCAGAAGTAGCATGAAACGACGCACCCGAATCAATTACCCATGATTCTCCATGAGCATCCACAGCTAACAACAATGCATCAGAATTTTAAGCATCAGAAATATTAACAAAGTTGTTGTCTCCTAGGCTATTTTCTTGCTTCTTTGGTGCTCTGCAATCTTGCATTGTATGACCAGATTTCCCACAATTCCAGCACTTGCCTTTTAACTTTGGTCGAGATAGTGATCGACCATTTCTCGACCGACTTGTGTTTCGCCTGAGGTTGCCGCCTCTGCTTGGTTCTCTCTGTCGTCAATTGCCAATGCAAAACCTAAGGTTTCTCCACCATCGTTTCTGCAAGTATCTTCTTAAGAACCAAATCCATAACATGATCCGATTCAACTTTGCCGAACCCGTGGAATTGCTTACTGCCACAACCGAAGGATTTCAGCTCTATGGAAGACTTGATAACAGTGCCAATGCTTTGACCTCATCGTCAAATAAGATATCAACTGATTCCAATTATCTTATAAGTGCATTAAAATCGTTGATATGCTCTATTGCAACTCCTCCCACAGATATTTTCAAGTTGAACAGCTTCTTGATAAGATGGACTTTATTTGTTGCAGAGGGTTTTTCATACATTCGTGATAAGGTCGCCATCAAACTTTCGGTTATCTTTTCATTTCTGATATTAAAAGCAACAAATGCAGCAAGAGTTAGCCTTATCGTACCCAAGGCTTTACGGTCGAGTAACTCTCACTCTTCCTTTTCATATCCTACGACTTCTTTGACACTCCTTCAAGAGGAAGGTAAAGATCCTTCTGGTATAGATAATCTTCTATCAGCATCTTCCACAATTCGAATTTTGATTCATTGATTTTTCGATCTTAACTTTTCCGTCTTCTACCATCGTTGAATTGTTGTAACTCAACTACTGTTGAATGCAACTACAGTTGATAGGTTCACAAGCTCCACCAATTTTGCTATAACTTCGTGCTCTGATACCCATTATTGGGGATGATTGCCCAGAATAATGAAAAATAGCAAAACTTGGACAAAGATTTTACTCAAAAAATTTTGCAGCTTTACTATAAAATAACAACAGAGGATTACAAGATGAGTTTCAAATAGGAGTTACAGAGTATCACTAACTCTCTAGTTCTCTCAATAACAAACTCCATCTTTCTCAAATCCTCACTTAGTGCTCAATTGTTTTTGGCACTCACTCATTGAACACCCATATATGATGAACATATCCTAAGACTTATTTATAGATTTTGTAAGGCGGTTAATCATTTGAAAAATACAACTTGAATTCCTTTTTTAGAAGTTGAAAAATCAAACATGAACTTGATCAACCAATAAACTTTCTTTATTTGCTTGACTTGATAGATTTATTTGTTTGAATTTTCTTCTTAGTAGCAAAGAACAATTTGATAGCTACAACTTATTATTTGAGGTAAATTCAACTTTACTTCCACCTCTATCATCTTCCAACCTTATCTGTAAGGAAGATAAATTGTAGTTATCAAATTGTTCTTTGCTACTAAGAAGAAAATTCAAAAGTTGTCTCCACATCTAACACCTAGGTGATGTCAGGAGGAACCACACGCACCTTGATGGCCATTATGATTATGATGTTATGCTGGTGTCTAGATATAGCATGGTGAAGGACCTTAATGATTATGACGAGAAATGTTTGTCAAAGGTGGTAGAGAAATAGATAAATGAAGATTTTTGTACATAAAATGATTTTAACATGATTACTTTCATATGCATATACACGATCTTCACTTGCCAAGCTCGCGAGTCATTAGTTCTCACATTAAATTGTGTGTTTCATAGTGAGGGTCGTTGCATTTTAGAGATTTAGGATTATTTCGTACCTAGAGACCTAGAGAGTGGGGGTATTGCCTACATGTGACATTTATTTCGAAGAAAATACCTTTTACTCTGTTGATATATTTTACGAAAAATTTATTTGGCCCTATGTGTAAAAAAATTTTTTAAAGAAAGAAAAAGAAATCTCACCAACTTCCAACTAAAAGTAATTTCATATTTTTGGGTAAATATGTTATGTTTGAGAATTTGAAAATTGGGGCTTCACTCAAAGCACCTTTAAGGAGTGGTAATTTTGACCATATAAAATGCAAAGGGATAAGTAAGACAAATGTGACGGAAAGGAAAATATGGTACAATAGATTCTAGCTAAATGTATATCATCCACAACGGATACTGGCAGGATTAAACTAATATAAAGAAATTGAAAACAAGTGTCCTTACCTAACAACTAGCATCTTAACAGGTTGATACTTGATAGATGGTGACATGATATTACTACAAGGAGCACTTATCTATCAATCAATATGGTTCTTATAATTTCACATGATTTGGGAGGACTAGGGGTGAGAAAGTCCTTCAATTATGCGTCCATGTCAATCACTAGGTACATTTGTTACCGTTACCAGTGCTGCGGGATAGAGTATCCTTTGCATCTAGTTGAGCTAAGGCTTGCAGGAGCTTTCACCGTGACCTCATTGATTGAATCGCACGGGCTTGAAATGGAATCTTATCTAACTAGATGACTTCCTTTC
This sequence comes from Fraxinus cuspidata, assembly GCA_903798385.1. Lineage (NCBI taxonomy): Eukaryota > Viridiplantae > Streptophyta > Magnoliopsida > Lamiales > Oleaceae > Fraxinus > Fraxinus cuspidata. Next base: position 30,414 of record CAIGRP010063322.1, on the reverse strand, counting down.
CTCTTTACATTTTTCATTTTGTATTTCTGCACTTTCGTCTTAATATATTCTCTTTTATGTCATAAAAAGATACAACAAAACCATAATGTAGCACCTATTAGAGTACATTATAATAATATCAAAATGAACTCACATATCCACACAAACTGTCATAGTGCAAGATCTGATTTATTGAAGGATTGGTTGAATTCATTCTGCTTTAAACCCTAGATTCCTCAAGCCCCGAAAGACTTTTCTCTCTTTTTCCTCACCATATAAAATAGATGTTGAATGGGAGCATGATATGTTTCCATAGTGCTTATATAATTGCAACAAAAGGTCATGCCAATGGCTGACATAAAAGAGAAGGGAAACAAAAGACCATGCCAATAGCTTACAATCGACACTTTTAGAATTATTAAGAACCAAGATTGCACCATATAAACAGATGACTATTATTTCTAAATCTTTGTTACCTCAAGTAATAAGAAAATAATAAATGGCACCATGAAATCAGCAGCAATCTTCCGATGGAAGTATAAAATTAAACTAAAAAATGGATAAACTATGTCATAAATTGACTATTTGAAGTTCAATAAGATTGGGAAAGGAGAACGAAAGGGTTGACAACTCTAACAAGACAAGTTGAAAATGGAAATTGGATAGCATGAAAAATAAAAAAATAAAAAATTTCAACAACATTTCTGTACGAATCACGCTAAAAAAAGGAACAAAATAAGTCTCTTATTAACTCTTAAATTCTCAAATGTTAGAATTAAGACCGCATTTTCTTAGTTTATTTATTTATATATTTTCAGTTTCCTCTTGCCTTAATTATTTTTTAAAATCGTCTATTCCTCTCATCATGGTCGACTCTCTTTATTTTACCCCTTCCTCCCAACAAATGCACTAATTTGTGATAAAAGGTTCTGAGACGCGCGCACACACCAAAAAAAATAAAAAATAAAAAAATTAGTACATGTAACTCAAACTTTTAAAATTCAGGCATAAAAGATTTGACCACCGTGTTGGACAAGATGATAATTCTTCTCAATAGAACTTCATGATGAAATATATATATTGAGATAAGAAGCAACAAATATCCACTCTAGATATATTATGAAATTAAATGGATTTACCGTCCTCGGGTCTCTTTACAAACTCCACGCCTAAACTTTCAAATCTTTTGCAAGCTTTATGTACATCATCAACAGTGATGCCTATGTGTCCTGAAAGCCCAACAAGACATGTTAGTCATTCAAATATCAAGTAAGGCCAACCATCCACTAAAGATTAAAATCTCTCTTATGAAACTAATTCTTGGTACAGACACTAAAACAACCTGAAGATAACCAAGCAGCATATCTTATGAGAATTAATTCCTTAGAACACACGATAAGATATTAAATTGCACAAGTGAGTGTAGATCTACAAGGTTCAAGCAAACTAAAGTTAAAATTTCAATGAACCAAGAATAATGCAAACAGCAGCTGATTAAAATTGAACTCTGAAACTTCCCCCAGACTGAAGATAAGATCCCCATCCATGGCAAAATATGGACAATTTATTTTCTAGTTCATCTCATCACCCTCAGTTCAAAAAATTACTCAAATGTTAAGAAACTTCAATAAGTTTCAGAAATTCTCTTTACTTTCTATTTTTGAAGCTACAGCCTAACACACAGAGATAGTCAATCCATTTCTCAGTAAACGAATTTATAAAGGACGAAGCATATAAATATTTTGTAACAATGTAAGTTAAAGTAGCAGATGCAGAATCAATACACTTGTCATCTTGACACCAAAAGGTGGAATTATTGACTCTCGTTACACTTGAAAATGATAAAATACAACAAAGCAAGCATGGACATAATTTTCCACCCACTGAATATCCACCAGATTGAAAAATTGTAACATTTCATATTTCATGCATAGCAATGGCAGTTTCATCACAAACAGGGAACCAAAGATGACACATAAAACAAGACATTCTCTTTAAAGTTATCCCAAGTGAATTAGAAATAGATACGATTACAAGTGATGTGAAACATTGACAACTTTGACACAAAGTGTCAAAAGTTTTCTGCAGAGATACACGAGGGGGGAGAAAGAAGCACTTTAGAGTTAAATGGTTCACATACCAAAGCCTCGAGGTTCTGAGTTCCCATTGTGATAACCCTTGAAATCAGGATCAGTTTCAGTACCCCAGTTACTGTGACAAAATATTGACAGTTAGAAGTCAATATGTCATGAGAGGGCCACTTGCCCAACAATTTCTCCAATTCTTGGAAAAAGGAGCTAGCTCTTACTGTGTAAGTTCGAGTGCAGCTTTCTGACCAAAAGTCCAAGCAGTGCGCTCAACTGGATCTTCGGGAGCAGATGCAGTGTCCTAAACCACCAATTTACAAATGGATTAAGAGATCAAACGGCAGGAAGAACTACATACATGCATGTGGAGAGACGACACAAACAAGTGCTTCAGTATAAAGAAAAACAAGAGCACAAGTAAACAAAATATAATCAAGAAAATGCTTTGAAAATGGTGTTAGATGTTTTACCTCATATCCCAAAAAGTACAAGGTAAACTTCAATTCTGGAAAGTCCAACCTCTTGAGCAATCTGTGATCAGTAAAATAGTAAGAAATTGGTTCGACATATACTATCTAATATCAACTTGTTTGGCCTGGAAAATAGATGTATCGGTAGTTTAATTGCAGACGAAAACAAAAACAATCATCAATAAAAAAAGAAAATGAAAGATTTCCAATTTATAAACCATTGGATAAAATTCATTTCGGCAATGTAATTTTTCAGTACAAAATTCATTTTGGCATTCAAGTTTGGCTAATGAATTGATAACTATGATATCGGATGTCAAATTAACTACAATATATTATTCAATATAAATTTAACAAAATACAAAAAGAATAGAGAAATTTCTCCACAAATAAGTGTAACTCATTCCTCCCCAGCCCCCACCAACTCCTGAAACTGCCACCATCAATGCATTGACTTTCCCTCCTTTATAAGCACCATTGCACATTGTCCCTCTCAAAATACATGTTTTCACTAAAGAAAAGAAGAGCTGTTGTAGCAAAGGAAGTAACCACAGAGTGCTGTTGTTGTAGGTGGCAAAAGTAGAATGTGACAGGAATAGCAAGGAACTAAGAAGCACCGACACGATACGTGTCGACACGCTGACATGCGATTTTTCGAAAAAGTTCCGACACGATACGTCATTGACACTTTAAATAAAATATTATTTTTCATTTTTAAATTTTTTTGAAGTGAATTTTTGAGTTTTTTTCTTGCAATTTTCGTGTAGAATAATTGAAAAGAAAGAGAATTTAGCTTCATTTACAAGATAGATTTTTAATTTGGGGTAATATGGTAAATTAAATGGTAAAAAGTTTGCCTCCTTTAGAATACCTCTCTCTTGTTTTGAATTGAGGGTAAAATAGTAAATCAAAGTTAACATCATTTTTACATTTACAATTCATCCAGAGACCCGCCTCTTCATTTCTCTTTATTAACTATTCTTCTTCCTTAGCCGCCACTTACAGTTCTTCCTCAGCTGCCAACTGAACTTGCAGCGTGAATAGTCTTCCTCAAATTGACTCAATTTTCAGCCTCCTCCTTCAGTTTTTCTTTACATCAAACACGCTGCAAGGGCTTCCGATACGCATCGGCGACGTGTCGGAGACGTACCGGTGTCTGATATGTGTCGGACACCGATGCGCTGACGCCGGCAGAGTGTTGGTGCTTCCCAGGCAAGGAAGCTGCGCTAGGAAGCTGCTTCGTATGTGAAGGTGCTGCTTGTTCTCTGCTGTCAGACTCTTTGATCTAGGAATAGGCCATCATTTTGCCAGTTAAGATACTGGTACAAAGCTGGCACAATTCACTCGTTTTATTTCATACTTCCTTGACTCCATTTATGGACTTGACTAAGTTCATCTCAATACTAACTCCACAATTTTATTATAATTGGTTAAAATATGGATGCTGACAAAAGAGTGAACATGAACTCAAATAACTATACTGTCAGATATTATTTCTAATAAGGCATAATTTTGACTGTAACATCAAATGACGTGAACAAGAACTTAAATTGCATCAAACCCGTCCACCATTTTCATTATTCATCTGATTTCTTGTATATTTTATGAAAAAACCCTGTCGTAGAGTTTAGAGAAGATCTTAGATCATTGCTCTTGGTGGATAATATCTAATAGAAATCTAATCACCACTTAAAAGCAAGAGGGAAGGGGGTATTTTAATGAAACTTGTGTTTTTTATTTGTTCTTTTCTCTATATAAAACTCAATATGCAAAAACTTTTCGTTTAATCTTAGCGGTTTACTAGATGCGATTTATCCATTAGCTAGCAATTTCCCCATTTGTAAGGGTTATCAATTTAAACCAATCAGGCTTATTCTTTAAATTATCATTGTTGAGAATAGAAGCCCTAATTCTATATAATCTAGATCAATCAATTAGCAGAAATAATAAATATACAAGGTTCACTTCAATGTGAGACTACGTCTTCTTCCGTCGCTGCAATAATTCCTATGATTAAAGAAACGTTTACACGAGAAAATCGCACATCTATTATCTGTAACCTCTCTATCTTTTACGATGGTAATTTAATAGCCTATTGACGGCTCCCTATTAAAAAAGACAAATTAGGGGAAAACCAAAATTTACAAGGACTCAAATTCCTAAGACGAAATTCACAAGGACGCATAAATCATATCCAAAATCCCTTCTTTGTGAATCATTGATTGTAAGTATCAAAGACATTCCCTAATGGAATTCCTTAACAATTAAACCAAAAGCACAATTCTAACAATTGAAAATATATCAACAAACTCCCAGTCTATCCATAGCACAGTCAAAAATAAATTTGCATTACAAAATTACCCAAAGAAATAGCATTGCTTACAGGATTTACACACGGAAGCATAAAATTATATTAGCATTTGACGAAAAAATGAAACAAAGAAATAATGGTCAACAAATCTGATAAACACATCATGTTATCCACAAAAACTAAAGAGTAAGAAATGGAGTTTTTTCTTAGTGAAAGTTAAGAATACTTACGACATGCCCATTATGCGAGAGTAGAAATCAAGGCTGACTTTGGGGTCCTTTACTCGAATCATCTGAACCCAGAAATACAGTTTGAATCAACCAAGAGTTCCATAAATGTGTGTTTGTGGATATTTAACCCAATGTTAGTATCAATATACATGCATAGATAGAATTATGTACTTATTGGTCCCATATTGAATGTCGGGTTGCAAATTTTGCTCAGTAAAATTTTATTACTCCTCAAAGACGAACTAGGCTTTGTTCTCAATGAATTTGAAATTGGCTATGTGAAACAAGTCCTCAATGTCTGAATTCACTCATCCTTTCGCCCAGCGAAAGACTCATTGAAATCAATTCCTTCACAAGTGGCACTAACTCTAACATGATAGCATATGATGTGATTTTATTTTATTGAATTTTTGGTTTATGTCAATTCAGCCTGAATTTCTAAGAGCAGGTTAGGTTTTGGAAATTAGGAATTTCAAAGATGGCTCTGGGAATTGCTCAATCTCACAGAATACGGAGGTCGGTCACCGTTGCCTAAAACTACATAGAGAATAATAAAACATATAGAACAGAGACATGAATAAAATAATAAGATTTAGTCCATTCGATGAAATTAACAATCAATACAATAAGATGATGATATTTATAGGAGGGTCATTGTAAATCTTACGGCTTGTTGCAAGAAATAACTTTTTGTGGCCTCATCAGTGGGAGTCTGAAGGCCTGGGTTGTTGGAGGCTGACTCTTTGGATGCCATTACTGTTGATATAAATCTTCTACGTTGATTCAATACCTGCACATAAAAAAAAATTCTAAAATCCGAAAAAAAAAGTACTGGTTTATGAAAAGTATGTTCAAATTTGGGACCTTAGGTTTGACAGTAAGAAGTGTGGGGAATGAAGATGAAAGTGGGACTCTATGAATGGTTAATCGAAGGAGAGAGAAGGCGACGGTGAGTGACGAAGAAGATGCCATTAGAGAGAGAGAGATACCTGGTTGACGAGCTTAGTAGGAGTTGGAGAATGGAGATATAGGACCACCGGGGATTGATAATTTCCCGTACTGCTTACTTATCTCTGGTAGTGGTCGGTCTGAAAAGACACATCATTTTTTTTATCACCTTGCGTCCGACTAATATTAAAGAGTGACGGATTTTCCCTAGTTCTAATTCGGATACGGTCACAACTTATATACACTTAAATCGGACATTCGACGATTTTCCTCCCTGTGGACGTCTGTCTTCCAACAGAGGTACATCATTTTTGACATTCTATCGTGTACCCTGAACAATTTTTTTTAATAAAAAAAGCACATTCTATCGCCCAACAATCTTTTTAATTTTCACACGTCAAAAAAAGATGTACACCATAAAATAAATACTTAGCATAATTCTCTGTGTATATTTTTGTAAAATGTCCCATTTAAAAAAAAAAAAAACATCGTGACAAGAACCTCTTTTTCATTCTTTCTGAAATAACAAAATAATATCATATTACCTCAATCTCAATATTGAAGTTATTGTTTCTCCAATGTTTCCCACACACAATTTACTTTATGTTTAGGAAATGTCTATAGAACTAAACTTTTCTTTTGGAAAGAAGTTGACACCCTTGTTGACATATATTTATATGAGAGTGTGGTTCATGTGGGACATGTGTAAATAAAAAAAGGGCCAAAAAAATCATCCCCTTCCCTTTACTATGAGTACGCAGGGAGGGTGAACCCTCCATTACAGCATAGCAGAATTGATGTCTATGATGATCGTTGTGATAGCTAACGAATGTGTGTTGATAATTATCAATGATATTAAAGTGGATAATTATGTTGATTCATACACAAATATTGATTTCAATTAGAATCACTTAATGTGATATTATCAATAATCACTAACAGTTTGATCTATTAATTTATTTCATTATTGTTCTCCAACTGACCTCCTTAATAGTTTTGTCAAATACCCTCGAATTGAGTGCACTGTCTCAACGAGACCACTCATTGTTTGTAATAGAAATCAAGTGTGTTTGATATTATTATTTGAACCCTACTATTGGGCAGACTCAAAGCCAGGCCAAGAAACAGGGCTCCTAGAGTCTGGCCAAGAATAATTACCCTCGTTATTTTTGGCAATAGCTATATAATATTATTGAATTATGCTTGAAAGTCAGATTTAGCATCAATAAGCTAGTTGAAATATTTTAAATATTTCAAATTATAAAGTTTTATGATTTTTAATATGGTAATCAATATTAGAATTTGTTCTTCTGAGACACTCGAATACTTCATCAATCGACTTTTGTTACTAATTTATTTTGTATCTCAAGTAGCATATATTTCAAGCACAAATTAAGAATTGGTATATATAAAAAACATGCCAAACTAGGAAGATTTTGTTGTGTTCGAGACTATTTATGTTATGTTAAACATCGATGATATGTCATATTATAGTAGCATTGATAGTTCCTTTTTACTCCTGGTGCCGACTTCTATACAATAGACGTTAAAGAACAAATCGAAATCTTTGGACGGAATAAACATAATTTAACAGCTCTTGAGCATTGTCTTCGTGCATGAGCCCGGCCAGTTGACAAGAAACCTAGAATCCCTCTGCTCCACCCATTGCTCCGCGAGTATGTGTTCGAGCTCGCTCGGCTGGCAAGGAATGGTAAGTGCACCTTCACGATCAAACCCGTACTCTTCAGCAGCTTGCTCCAATAGCCTCAAGAATGATGGATGAGTCAAATAACTCAACGGCACAATGAATCTCTTCAATTCATCATCATCTCCTGCAATCACTGCAAAATGTCCCTCCTTCACATCATTCGGCAAGTTCTTTGACTCCCTCATTTCTTCGTCAAATTCATCCAAATCAGAAGAATTCTTCCCGCCTAAGAGTAAACTTTTCTGTAGCTTTTCTACCACTATTTTAAGCATTTCAATGCCATTCTTTTTCTTGCCATTTGTTCTACACTTTGCCATGCCTCTATTTGTTCTTCTTATTAATATATAACTGTGACCTTTTACTCTGCACGTTAGCCAGATCATATAGCGTACGAAGCCGCGTGAGAGATAAGGTAGAGCCCTAAAGCGGAAAGAGAAAGAGAGAGGACAGATAGACTGTCCTGAATTTGATGTCGATATAGGAGACCAGTGCATGTGAATTAAGTATGAGGCTCCCATGAAGCATCACTTTGACTTGTAACTATTGCTTTCCGACTGCAAAGACTAGTAAAATTCAGTTCGTCTAATTCACTTTGACTCGTCACTGCAAGAATTTTCGAGAAGCCTTGAATCTTGATGAGAATTGCATTGCGTTACTATGCTCAGGCTGCATATTAGAAGTTTTTAAGTTAACACCACTTGAAATTACAATTCCTTCACACAAGAATGGTCAATGTTTCTGGAAAAATTTAACTGCGTACAACTTGAAGGTATATAGATTCATGATCCTACTAGGGTTTTCCAGGTAGACGATTCTTTGAACTATGGCATTAATATACAAGTTATTTCTAGTATTGGACTGGATGCTAAAGTGTAAATTATGTTATTTTTGCCAAATTCTTGTCGGGTTTTTTTTTTTTTTATCTTTTTTTTTTCCCATTTTTTGACCAACATGGTTCACTTTTCATAAAAACAAGTGTACCCTATCATTAAGAAAAAAACGTGTAATAATTGAACTTTTAGGTTTGTATGACAAGTTGTCAACTTATGCTAGCTTATGCTCTTAGTCCCTGTTTGAGTCACATTAAAATTTTAATTATCATTTTTCCACTCATTTTCAATCACACATTTTTCAATAAAATAATATTTTCCATCACATCAATAACTTTTTCTTCTTTTTCAACCACATATTCTCCATCAATTTACTATTCCAAAATGCATTCTTCCAAAATAATGTGGCTCAAACACACCCTTAATCTCGTGTCACTTTTATCATGTTGACAGTATCTTATAAAGCTTCTTACGCAACATTAGTCTAATACATTTCATTTAACGCATTTCATGAGCAAAAAAAGCAATTTCTAAATTTTGAATGCTCATTGATTAGACTAGTTTTGAACACCCTTATGACAGCAGAAGTTATACATAATTAAGCAAATAATAAAGATTTTATGTACTTACTATATTCTTACTGTTAATCTTTAGTAAGAATTGAGATCCTATTTAATAAAATGTACCCTTTCGCCAATTGCATCGCTCCTCTAGGGATGCAGGACATTTACCCTCGAATAAATGAAGTTATTTCATCTTGGCATCAAGAATCTCTACAATCATTGTTTTCTCATCCTTTGCAGGAGTAATCTTTGGTTTCATCGAAATATGGCGTTAGTTGATCCAAAGATTCAATAAATCAATCTCCTCATCACCCTACATGTCAAAAATATCTATATTTTCGTCTTAATGACAAAACAAGAACCAACTATGCATGCAAACAATCCCATTTTTCTTAATAGTTAAATTAAACTTAAAGACTAAGTCGGACGGCTCAGTGTCAAGTCTTTGCAATGACTCAACAAGATGTAGAAGAAACATCAAATTTTGTTATGACTACGTTATATATCTAACTTTGGTCAATCCACTTGTATATAATTTAATTGATGTTGAAACTACACAGTTCTTTATTTTATATGTATTTTCTTTGTGTACGGATAAAATAACGAAACAATGTGCTACACGTTTAGAGATAAGACAATTAATAAATCTTGTGTCGGGCAAGATATTTAGTCCACTCCTTCATACCCTACTAATCTCTATTGTCTTCTCAGACTTTAGAATATAGTATGATCTCACATGCCTACTTTAGAGGTTTGGTGTTTGGTAGAGATTANCGGATAAAATAACGAAACAATGTGCTACACGTTTAGAGATAAGACAATTAATAAATCTTGTGTCGGGCAAGATATTTAGTCCACTCCTTCATACCCTACTAATCTCTATTGTCTTCTCAGACTTTAGAATATAGTATGATCTCACATGCCTACTTTAGAGGTTTGGTGTTTGGTAGAGATTACGATTAGATTTTTAGTAGATTTTGGTAGAAATTTTTGAAATGTGTTGTTGAAAAGTTATGGGACCATAAAAGATGTGATTAAATTAATATTTTAATCCGGACCAAACATGTGCTTATGAATAGAGCTTTCATTTTCTTGCTTTTTAACCTTTTTTAAGGTACACTGCTTAGTCTAGGTACCGCAATGTCAAGTATGAAACCAAGAAACCATGATAATATTAGGTTTCATTATTATTATTATTATTATTATTATTATTATTATTATTATTATTATTATTATATCTTCTATCACTTAGGATTGTAACCTGATTTTTCAGCAAGGTAGATTTAATCCTTTTTGTATCAAATATTTATTTTGAAATTCATGGAATTTACAGGTCCATTGTAATATACAATGCTCATCTATTGTTTAAAAAGTCTAACTCATATCATTTGTACAATGTGATGACCTCAAAAAAGGCAAATTATTTTTTAAAATTATTTTCAAATTTTATTTATTTTTTTGTCGGCAGGATTTTGCCCCTTTTTTTTTTTTGGAGGTGGGGGTTGGTTTTTTAGGAGCTAATGGTTTGTAGATAGAAAAAAGATGGGGGTTTCAGTGTTATTTTGCTTCAAAATCACCCTTAGATTGGAGAATGTTAGAATTTTTGGAAGGGCTAGTTCTTAGTTTGCCTTGATTCAAGATTACCTTTTAAAGAGTGAAATATTGAATCTTAATTTTCAAATAAAATTTCCAAGTCTGTTTAGCTTTGTGCTCGTCACATTTGTCAAGCAATTTGTTGTGCACACATGAATTTATTGCATTGAATCTATGTTGATTGTGTCAAAATTCCTGCTAACGCTTTTGCCCATATCCGAGACTTAGTCTGAGACCTTTATACCTTTCGGCGGCCGGGGTCTTAAATTGTGTTTTTGCCAATAACAGATTTTGCACGCTTCGTTGCTAAATGATGCTTCAACGAGCAAGGTATCTCTCACTTCAGCATAAGCTTGTTGGCCGAGGTGTGAATATGCAGTAAAATTTTGCATTGCATGTACACTGGTTCGAGAACGAAACTTCTTTCAGAATTCTTGAGGAATAAAGGAAATTTTCAAGCACAAAATCTATTCACTGTAAATAAATATAAACATAATTTAAGGTGACTCGTGCAGCAGAAATGTCTCATCTACCTACAGAAAAAAAATTAAAATTAATATGTGAGAACGAATCCATCAATAAAATGTTTTATTGCAATACAATATCAACTCATAGTGATCAGATTTTGCAGCATCCCAGCTAAAGAGGACAGAGATCTTCCTTTCTTCACTGCTTTGGTAATTACAATATAAACAACTTATGTCAGAATGTCATTCAACTACAAAACGAACGACTTCAATCCATCCAAAATTGGTGCGGAAGCATTATGTGAAATTTTAGTGATAAGAATTTTGTAATAAATAAAAACAATATTTGGACAATCATGCCTGTATGTATTGAATAATACTTGGTTGTTGTTCAAAATTGTACAGTGCCTTTGTATTTATAGACAAAACTATTCCATAATCCTATTAATATAAGGAGACTAAATTCTGAAAAGAAATAAATTAAAATCTTAATAAAAAAGAAATTAAAATAATATTTTAATTAATAAAGAAAAGAAATCTTATTGTAAATAAAATATTAGAATAAAAAGATAAAACTTATTACAACTAGACATTTTATTATAAATATCAAATCCTAATCATATTTACAATAGGATTGTCCTATCTAAAAAATGTTCACAAATAATAGATAACATGAGAAACCGGAATGCACTATATCAATCCGTATATATTTTTGACAAGTATAAATTTTGCTCCATGTCTCTACATTTAACAAAAATCGTCCTAATTCACTATTTACGATTCAGGATTTATTCTTTCCCGGTATCACTAGGATGCTATTACAACATCAAAGCTGATAAAAAAAAATTAAAAAATGAAGTGTTACAAAACCTATTTGTACTATTAGAACTCAAAAGTTTCATCTTTGTATGGACTATTGAATATGTTAGGCCTGTGATATTTACAAGACACATTGGAGCAACAGGTGAGTAAGAATACACATGTTGCAAGCTTGGTGCAATTGGCATTTTACAGACACAGAAGGCTGTAGAAAACCAGAGGTATAAAGGCATTGTCCAGTTGTGCTGTGTAGGCCTCCAACAGACCACTAGTAGTCACTGCCAATATAAGTGAGAACCAGTGCTGCAAAAATGAAGGACAAAGAAGTGAGAAAAATGCATGAACTAAAAATTTAACCATTAGTCTATGTCTACAACCATGCACACCCAGAGAGAGCGAGAGAAAGACCATAGTGAAGATGTAACCAGTTGAGGCTAGAAGTGGAAGTAGAACGGAGCATGCAGCCAAAACAGAAGTTATGCCAGCAGCAGTTCCTTCAATAGTCTTCTCTAGAAAAGGTCAATAAAGATGACTTTTAAGGAAAGGTAAAAGAATGAGTTGAACCAAAGGGAAAGTAAGTAATAACGAATTAGAGATGAAAAATCATACTGCCAGTTTTGCTCAAGCGGATGACTCCATATTTGTGGCCGACCATTGATGCCTGCAGTAAATGCAAAATGAATTTTAGACACCACAAGACTCTCTCCCCTAATGTGTTAGCAACCTCATAAGCATCCATTAGAAAATAGTGAATCTCTAGCGCATGGTTTTCACAGTTTCTTCTCCAGTTGATCGCAGAAAATACAAGCTCAACTACACATGCTTTCAGAAAATGATAATTGAACTCAGAATTCCACCTCTCAGTGAAAACATTTTAACATTTGTGTAAAAACTGCTTGAAGCACCTGAGATTCTGAGAATTTTAGGGCATTCAAAGAGAAAAATAGGAAGTTGCCAGGAAAGAGTACCAGAGATTTACCATTGTATCACCAATACCAAGACTCAGAATTCCAGCAAAGGGTGCAAGTGGACGATCAGTAACACCAGAAGATAGCCAGATAGGAAGTGCACATCCCAGCAAGAGTGAAAAATGGCTGCATAATGAAGAAGATTGGGGAAGCAAAGAGTCAATATCTTCAAGAAACAAGTGGTACAACACAAATGTACATTGAGTGAAACAAATTGCACACCTGACAATAAGCAAATCAGAGTCACGATGGTCAGTAAAAGCATTCATGAATTGGTGAACAAGGTGTCCTAAAGGCCAAATTCTCCATACCTGCCACGAGAATCAAAGCTAGTCAAGTTTTGCCAGAAAATGCAATAAATTAAATAATATGCAGAAGAGAAAGATTTCAGAAGGATCTAGGGCACAAAGATTTTTTTAATGACAGAGAGAAGCTTTAATGTGCGTGCATGTGCACTTGTATGTTTTTCTTTTGGTCTGCAGGAGTTGTCAAAGATAGATTGATTAGGGTATTATGTGACAAAAATTCCCTCAATTCACATCCAACAGGTTAAATCGGAATTTCTTTACGATACAAGTTTAGACCATTACAAGTGACTAAAGTGATATGTAAAACACAACCTCGTACATTCACTTCTTCTCTATCTTTTTCTTCTTGTTTCTGTTTGTGTTCAATACTAAGAGGCGTTTGACATGGTAAGTACCAAATCTTGAACATGACAAACTATTTTATTCGACTATTCAGTCAAAACAATTGTTTCACAATTGAATGTTAATTGAGTAACATTCAAACACACTAACTCAAAGGCTTGAATGACCTCATTTCCTTCTAGGATAGTCTGGGAAACAACATTTTTTTCTTAAATAATATACCATCCCTTGCTTAAAGTATGTATAATGATATTCTTGGCCACTATTTTTAAGATTAAGAATAATATTCGCACCAAGATCTGACTTTTTCAACACTGGGCGAAACTCCATGCTAATTCAAATGAAGACATTCTATTATGAATAGAGAGTATCATATTAGATATAATTGTGCTTAAATGCGAACGATTGTGTGCATGATGGAGGTTGAACTGTAATCGAAAACTTGACCCTTTCTTTTTAAGTTCATTTCTTTGGACTCTAAAAGATTTTTTCGACATACGGTACATTTTAAAACTTTTATACCCGATTCTTTTTTTTGGTGCATGTTTTACAAAGCTTAATTATAATTTAATGTGGCCAAACATATTTTTTATCCACAGGTTTCGTAAGATCCACAACTACTACCCACTTATTATCCACACATTCCATATGACCCACAACTTATAATCACTCTCAAGCATAATCTTAAATTTCAACTGATTTTCTGATTATTCAAAGACTATAGAAGGCCACAACACCCATAATAGGTGATAAAAGGGGATACCAATCAAATGTGATCCATCACACTAAATGAAATAAGTACTTAATCATTTCAACATCAAGCGTTGAGCAACATTATATTCCGATTTAGAGAAGGAAGGAGAAAGAAAGTAACAATATTAGTCGAGAGGCTGGAGTAAAACAAATATTCTCCAGTTTTTATATGGAAGAGAAGAGTCTCTAACTCCTTCCATTCCTTTGTTTTTTCGTACTTCTCTTACACCATAACCAAACAAAACAAAAATTCACATTCAAGAATCTGAATTTTGCCACTGAAACAAAGGACAATATTGCAATACTTTGATTTCCACAAATATAATCATGTTTAAAATCATTTCAGTATAAGAAGATCAAATGCATGATGCTCAGAGTTCATAATGTGTAGATATTTCGGTAAAGTTGCAGCATTCACAAGTTGAAATGCAAGAAGATAAAAAAAAGTTCACGTAACTCTTACCCACACCATCTTAGTAAATAGTAAGTAATAACCTCGGCTTATTTCTTTAGGAACTTACTCGTATAATTTCCAACATGAGAAAGACTGCCAAAGCTGCACCAAAAGCCAGATCAAGAAACTTTGGCTGGAAAAGAAATCCACCATCAAATATATCTCCAGAAAGATAGTCAAATTACAGCACAGTAACCTCAAAGTCCTTTCAACCTCAAATTACCTGGAAAATAAGTGCAGGAACAAAAATTGAAACAGCCATCAGATGGTAGTATTTACGAAGAAGAATTCTCTCAATCGTACTATTCTTCGAAATGTTGTAGAACCATATTACTGACACATATATAACAGCTACCCAATAGACACATAGGGACAGTCTCTTGAGTGGTTCAGAGAAAACAAAATTAAATACCCTGAAAAATATGGAAAATAGTTATATCATCAAAGAATAAAAGCATGAAAATTAAATAAAGATCATTTGTCGAAAGAAAATATTTATCAGTGAATATATCTATTGATATTTAAAGTGAAGAATAAAGAGATCGTACAGGATATACAAGTGAGTTGGAAGTTCAAGATTTAACTTATGTTTCATCATGTGTTTGTATTATTAGAACGCAAGAGAATTTGTAGACAGCTTTCAAAGTCCTTTTCAATGTTAAGAGAACTTCTTGAAAAATATAGCATTTTTATTCTTTCTCAGAGAGACCTTTGCCATAAGTCAAGAAGGGACCTGATGCAGATCCACTCAGAATAACGATCAGCAGCCACTGAATGGATAAAAGTTCAAACATAGCAATACTAGTACCACCACCAATTGAAACATTAGCAGTACAAAGCTTTTCTAAGCTATTCACTTGAGTTTTAAGGCTGGAGGATAGAAAAGTATGGCTTTGCTAATTCACATTCCTATCTGCAAACCCTGCCAAAGGTTAGCAATACTATTTTTCTGATGGGGCATTAACTCAATAGATTTCACTGCTATGTTCATTTTTAAGGAAATTGCATTATATTTCTTAGAAAGCCTTATTTAAAATGAGGATGATCAGAAGCCATACCAACCCAAGACAGGTATGGAAATAAATCTGAATTACAGTCGTTTTTATAGATATTCATGAAGAAATAATTCTGAAATAAAGTCGTTTTCATAGATATTCATCAAAACAATACGACACTTTCCTTCTCCTTGTTTAGTGAAAGCAGCAACATAAGGACCATAACAACCTCATGTTGTCGTATGTTTTTTAAA
Organism: Fraxinus cuspidata; assembly: GCA_903798385.1. Classification (NCBI taxonomy): domain Eukaryota; kingdom Viridiplantae; phylum Streptophyta; class Magnoliopsida; order Lamiales; family Oleaceae; genus Fraxinus; species Fraxinus cuspidata. The sequence goes on along the minus strand of CAIGRP010063322.1, from coordinate 14,335 downwards.
CTTTAAGGCTTCATAGAATTGGCATCTAAGGATGGTAATTAATTTGCATTTACATGATCCTAATAGACATTCATAACCATCGACCATCGTAGTCTCGTACATGCTTATCTTGTAAGGCTTCATGTAATTTGCATCTAAGATTATTTTAGGCAAGTGCTAATGCTAAAAGTCAAACTATTTTTTATCCACATATTTCGTGGAATTCACAAGTATTATTCATTTATCCACCACTAGTTTCTAACTGTATAAACACTTGCAAACATATGCTAAAGGTAATTAGTTTACATTTATATACATCATAACATCTCTACTAGATAAGATACATGTTTCATAAGAAAAATTCAATGGTGAATATTTGGATTCTTTTTCCTTCATTTTTCTTGGTCCCAATATACCATTAGTACCCCAACAAAAACAATATCAATAAGAATTAGCCGCTGGATTAGGTCAGAACTTCAAGCTACTGTTGCTATTTTGCCATGTTGTTCTCTGTGCTGGGAAATTAGACTGTTTCTTGATTAGTCTAGCATTCAACTTAGCTTCGTATCTCCAACAATAGATTGAACACAAGTACGCGGACAAAAAAAAAGAAAAAACATTTGTCATGAAACTCCAGATTCCCTAGATTGATCAACTTTGCACCGGTCAGCTTGTCTACTTATAAGGAATGAAATTTAAAATAAAAAAACATGCCAGTTTTACAAAGAGCAAAGCTATTTATCTCAAGTAGAGATGATCACCACATGATGTGACATTAATTGATAGGACCAATTAAGTGGATCTAATATCCCTACATATAATTGGCCTTATCACTTTATAGCACATCATGTGCCACGTAGATAGATTAGTGATCTATAAAAGGGCTTTTCCGGTATAACTGAAAATGAAGTTATTTTACCCCTTAGCCTTTCTCGAATAATATCGTAGTTTATTTTGCGATATTTTTAGCATATTTGTATATTCTCATTAAAACCCCTTAACACCATTACACCAATACCTAGTGCTAGCACAATGACCTCATGATACAAGATCACCTATAGTTGGATTTAAAATAAGAGACCATATAATATAAAACTTAATTTTGATACATATCGATTAAACAGTCTATTTAATAAATGAATCCAGAGATCTTCCATAAATTACAAACTTCATCCTCATTATATTTTTTATGTGTTCTTCTGACTTTACCATATGATTGTCAAGAACTGACTGTTTTCTCTCCCAAAACTCTCCCTTCCATCTTGTTTAGTTGACAGCACCAAAATTTTCAACTTGCAAGAATCATTTTCCATAAGTCTCAAAAACTAAGTTACCAACCCAAATAAGACTTAATGTGGCAACACTAAATTCTGTTCTTCACATTAGGAAATTTGATAAAGTAGAGAGCAGCCAGAGCAGTAATTGGCAACAGATTGAAACAAAATTGAGGAGTGTACCACAACAGAGGGTGCATGTGAAAATCATGGACAAATTGCATCCATGATGGAACAGCCACGGCCAACATAAATGCAAGTAAAGCACAGAAAACAAAGGATCTTCTGATCTCATGGTTCGACATGTCTTGAGAGCTAGATGAGCTAGTGGAGCATTGCCAGATTTTGATAACATATCTGTAGAAAACAGGAAAAAGAAGTAGGCCAAGAGTCATGCCCTGCACGAAATGGGAAGGAAATTACCAATTAATGTATATATAAAATTTACATCTCCACTCAGAGAGGAAAAAACTATGGAATGAATACTTGTTGAATCGCACAGAACATTACCTGAATAATTATGTGTATCTCATCCCTCTTGATGCCATTTTCCAGAACAGCTAACTTGGATGATGCCCAATATCCAGGGATCTGTTCGGAAACAAATTACTGTTAGCAAAAATATTGAAGAAATTTGCAATATAATAGAGAAAGCAAACATAACAATATAACTAACCTTTAAAGCAGTGTAGAAGAACATGTCCCCAAAATAGATCACAAAGCCAGCAGTGACCAGAAGCCCTTCCCCTGACAAGAGAAAAATATCATAATTTCTGAGAGAACAAAAACAATTTGGTAAAACCAAACCAAATCACAATACTATGAGCTTGTTTGAGCCCCATTTTTTTTTTGCCACAAATGCATTTTGGAATAGTGATTCGATGAAGAATGTATTGTTAAAAAATAAGGAAAAGTTTTAGGTTTGCGTGTATACTATTTTATTGAAAAATTTGTAGTTGAAAATGAGAGAGAAAAATGGAAACGAACAAGGACCGTGCCTTAAAATCAAATGGATAACATAAGTATCTGTACGAGTTAAAACAAAACAAAATTTCTCTTCCAGGTTCTTTCTTGTCCTCTTAAATACGGACTCCATCAAACAAGTAATAAAGCCTAAATAATAGTAATATGATCTACCAAAGAAACACATGCTAAAACAATGTTTTAAATTAAGTTGACCTCTAAGATCCGTGACACAGAACCAGCAATAAAGCTTAAATAGCAACATGACCTACCAACAGAAACACATGCTGGAAAAGTACGAAGAATGTTCTGAATTAAGTAAATCGCTACTAATCCATGACAGAGCACCCATAAGAACATCAAAGTAGCAGACATCCCTGTAAGAGGAGCAAATTGAGCAAAATTAAATCATTAATCATATGCTGTTGACTGACAAATTGGATATATAATGAAGTAAAGAAACGTTCACAAACTTATAAGAAACGCCTAAAGGAAGTAAATAAACTTTCCACGTTTTCGAAATTTAAATTGATAACGAATTAAATGCTGGAGCAAGTATGAAAATAGAAAGAGATTCTTTCCTTACCACCATATGATTCCCCGAAAAAAGACATACAGCAGATTCCTATGAACAAGGCCACGCACGCTACACCAAATTTTGTGTCCCGATTAAAGAGAGAACGGATAGAGCTAGCATTGTTGTGATGAAATCGAAGAATGAAGCAGACAAAAAGTAAAACGGCAAAGCAAATGGCTGATGCAGCCCAATATTGCAAATTCAGATATTCTAGCTCTGCAGAAAATTAAAATGAAACAAAGAATCAGCTAAATTACATTTGCTTTCAAGAAAACCACTGCAGAGGGAAATAACATATGGTTGTTATGGAAAAACATCATCAGGTTAAACTGAACTGATGTATTTGCAGCTATATTCCATATGTAGGCTTGTGAAAACACGGTGTGTCAGACCACTTCCCTATGCTATCGAACATTTTTCCATGTATCTAATTATCTAATAGCATGTCCATATAAAGTCTCAAAAGCATAATAATACAGATTTATGAGCAGTTGACCCAATTCTAACTCCAAAACAACTTCCAAGTTCAGATAGCAAAGGCATACCTTCAACTCCAGCTGCATGTAATGACACCAACCTTGAAACTTGTATTAATCTTGAAATCATCAGCCCTGGCAGTGTTACTGCCCCCAGCATAATCCCTGATGTAACTCCAGGCCTAATATCGACCAAATTCTTGGGTCAAATGATCATGAACAAGCTATAGTGTACAAGATGCACCCAAGTAAAACAGAAAGTCTTGACTACTCTAAAACATTTAACTACTATACATTAACTTTGATTCAGACTTATATAAATATCTCCTAGCAACTCTAAAACATATAACTGATATACATTAACTTTGATTCAGACTTATATAAATAGCTCGTGGAAAATGATACCCTCCTAAATCGAACCCAATTTTTTCTAAAAAATTAGATATCTTTCTGATAAAATAAGAGTAAACCAATTCGGCAGGTAGCATTGACGTAAGAACGCAATATAGTCTACTCATGACGCTAAAAAATTCATGACCATTCAATCTTAATTCTTTTGAGAACTTGTTAACCGTGAAAATAACCATATACACAACCAAATCAGAAATTCCACCTATACATTAAGAAAAACAATAATAAACAATCTAACACGGTAACAAGAGTATGGGCAGTAGGGATTTTGATCAACAAATAATAAATCCTATTCAACCTCGATTTTGAACCAAATCACATGAAATTCCGAAATGGTCCTATTACCTGGTTTTGAAGGACTGCGAAAGGGGATTGGAAGGGTCATCGGCAGAGATCTCGACGGAGAGGGCGAAGAGCGTGAGTAGAGAGAGAGAAAGAGCTTGGGAAAGGAGAGAGAGAGGGGTGGAGAAGAAGATTTGGCAAATATAAAGTAAAACCACGGCTCTCTCGCCGTTGAGCTGCAACAGCAATGGAGCCATGGCGTCTCGTTTGGCTGTTCGCGAAAACTTCACCTCACCAATTCTTCTTCATAAGACCAAACAGAGAGAGATTTGTTTACAGCTGAATTGAAGCGTGTGAGGGAATATGAATATCCAAGGAAATGATTCGATTTTATTGTCGCGCCGATGAAATGAGCGTAGAACAGCGTGCCAAGAAAACAAACAAGAAGACCATGACTCGGTCAGAATCGGAGCCAAGCCGTGGTGGTCGAAACTTCCTCATATTTTGGGAATAATTAAAAACTTCCGTCTATGATTGGAAACTCAACCCTTGTTTGACGGTGTTTTTCAATTTTTTTTTTATACATATACTTATTTTTAAGTAAATATTTATACAATAAAATATTTTATGCGAAAAATATTTAAAATATTATTCGGTAATAATTGGCCCTCAAAACATGCCTCAAATCTCAATTTGTTGTCTCAAGGTAATAAGATCATATGAAGATGGTCCTTCGTTCCGGTAGTTCTTATCATGAATTTAGCTAGCTCCATTTAGCATATTATTGTTAATTTTTTTATTTCAAATATTTAAATAATTATAGTTCAATTTATAGCTCCTATTTGGCGAGGATTACAATTATATCCATAGTTATGACTATAGTTTCTGGTCAAGATGTGCTCTGAGTACGTTATCATTAATAAACACTCGAGTAAAATAATGTAGTTTTTTTCCATCTAAGGGTATTTTCAAGAAACTTTCTCTTTTAAATATCATATTATGCAATATTTAGGTCAACTTTAAATTTAAAGAGTAAATTTTTTTTATACATTCTGACAATACTATCTATTTTGACTTCTTCATTTTATTTTTTTCCAAAAATATTTATTGATTTTCTTCTCAACTCTTGTTAAATGCAATCATTGTATTTAATAATATATTGTACGCAGTACACACTATCTATTTAAAAAAATTAAAATATAATCTCTTGGAGCTTATTCTTAAATATTAAGGGGTTGTTCTCTTTGTGATTTGAGTTTTCAATTTATTTTGAATATTGTGTTTTGAGTGTCTATTTTGTGATTGTTGAAAATGTGTTCTTTTTTACATTTTGAAAAATTAGTTTGAAGACATCCAAAATACGTTTTAAAAAATTTAACTTGATTATAACTGAAAACGCTTAAAACGACAAATTTATCATTTTGTGTTTTCTTTATAAATTTTTAACTTGTTTTCAAAAACGTGTTTTCGAAAATAAGAAAGAGAACGCGTTTTCTCTATTTTGGAAAATTGAAAACAGAAAACGATTTGAAAATGGTAAAGAGAATAGCCCCTAATATTCTAAAATAAAAATTATTTTGTATTTAGAGTCTTTTGAAAATATTCTAACCTCTAGTTCCTATGTGTATTTTTGTCAATTCAAAGAGAGAGAGATAGAAAAAAAAGCATTACGAGTTTCTTAATTAAAAATATGTTTGGCAGAGAATTTTTTAGAATAAATTATGAGAAAAATGATTTTTTTTTGGAGAATGTGTGATTAAAAGTTGAAAAAAGTAATGAATCAAGGTGCAATAAAAATTTTTTATCGGGAGAATATGATTGAAAATGGGTTTGAATAGAAATAAAATTTTAGAAAATGATAACCAAACACGGTCTAAGTGAAATATAAGTAGTATATAGTGGTCATCCCTAAATAAATTTATACCTAATCAGTATTTATTGGACTAATGACTTTTCAGCTTGATCCTTGCTGTTGAACCGATTAATGATCCTATTTATTGTTAAACATTGTGAAAAAAACACTCACCTAAAAGCTTCACCATAAATTTTGTGCCTACACGCAAGTTGCATTGCGTGTGGAAATCTTATAAGTAAAACCTGTAGACCAGATTCAAAGAAAATATCGCCATGTTATTAAGAGGGTGTTTGGTGGGGATAAAAATTAGATTTCTAGTAGATTGTGATAGAAGTTTTTGAAATGTGTGGTTGAAAAGTTGTGGGACCCATGAAAGATGTAGTTAATATTGATTGGTTGACTTTGACTTAGATTAAAATCTGATATTAATCTGTACCAAACAGAGCCTAATTATGAAGACAATTTTTAGTTTAATTAAAAATTAATTTTTTAATAATTTTTAATAAAAGTTGGATGAAATGTACATGCGGCTCCAAATTTGATAAAAATTGTCAATCACATTAAATATACTATTGAAATTGAATTTTAGAAAAACAGAAGGTCAAATGTACCGGGATGAAGTACAATTTGGTAACAATGGTCATCCATCAATAAATGGATACCTAATCGGTATTATTGGAATGACGAGAGTATTCCTTTTGACCAAAAGTAATATTTTTTATGAATTTCTTCTCAACTTGATCGTTAAAGTCTAGCGTCTAAGTGGTTGCTATTGACATTTGTCTAACAGTACCTAGATTGAAAGAAAATATCGTCCATGTTTAGCCCTCATTTCTTGCCAGGAATGATTTATGATAGATTACGAGTGGGCAAATTAGTCGAATTTGAAGAAGGAACAAAGGGTATCGCATTGAATTTTTAATCAAATAATGTTGGCTTATACATTTGATTATGATATGCTCTAGTGCTTTTTGGATCTTCTCAAACCTTGTTTGGTGTAAATTAAAATAGTATTTTTAGTAGGTTTTGATAAAAGTTAATTAAATATATAATTAAAAAGTTATACATCTCACGAAATAAAAATTAAATAATATTGACTTGGAGCTGAGATTTCAATTTGATTTTAGTTCAAACCAAAAACGTGCAAGTAAAATTTGGTAATGGTAATCAGCAATTTGTAAATAAATATCAATTGGTATTTATTTGCCTAATGATAGCCTAAATTTCGAACAGAAGTAAACTCATCTTTGGTGTTTAAATTGCCAGAGAAATAGTCACAGCTATTAAGTGATATGGAGATTAGTCCATTGAAGGAAGGCAACGGGGGCTATAAATACCAGCCCTCCTCAACCCCTTCAAACCATTCAAACACATCATCTTCTACTCTCTGTTCCTCCATATAGAGAGAGAATGGCTGACATTGAAGGTGCTTTTGGAAGTTCTGTGAATGGATTAACTGGCAAAGGGCAATCCTTTGCCTTCTCTGTAACTTCCCCTACAGCCCATACTGATACCACAGCTAAATTTGCTTTGCCAGTTGATTCTGAGCACAAGGCAAAATCTATCAAAATTTTTTCTTTTGCACAACCTCACATGAGATCCTTTCACCTGGCCTGGATTTCATTTTTCACATGCTTCATATCAACTTTTGCTGCTGCTCCTCTAGTTCCCGTTATTCGGGATAACCTAGGCTTGACCAGAACAGACATTGGAAATGCTGGTGTTGCTTCTGTATCAGGAAGCATCTTCTCCAGGCTTCTGATGGGCGTAATATGTGACATAATTGGACCGCGATATGGATGTGCTTTTCTTAACTTATTAACAGCACCCGTTGTTTTCTCGGTGGCATTCATATCATCAGCTCAAGGATATGTTGCCGTGCGGTTCATGATCGGATTTTCCCTAGCAACATTTGTATCGTGCAATTACTGGACTAGCAGCATGTTTAACAGTTCGATAATTGGGCTTGTCAATGGAGTTGCTGCTGGTTGGGGTGACATGGGTGGTGGTGTCTGCCAATTGCTAATGCCATTTCTTTTCCACATAATAAAGGTTTGTGGAGCCACCCCTTTCACTGCCTGGAGGATTGCGTTTTTCATCCCGGGATGGCTTCACATAATTATAGGTGTTATGGTTTTAACTCTTGGTCAAGACTTGCCAGATGGGAACTTTGGCGCCCTGCAGAAGAGAGGTGCCGTACACAAGGACAAGTTTTCTAAGGTAAATCATAGCTCCTAATTGTTTCCATTGTTCTTAATCTATGCTCTAATTACATTCAATATGACCTAATTGAACTTTTTCTTCCTGTTTCTTAGATACTCAAATATGCTGTCACAAACTATAGGACATGGGTTTTTGTCTTCATCTATGGCTTTTCCATGGGAGTAGAGCTATGCATAAACAATATTATTGCAGAATATTTTTATGACAGGTGTGCATGCTCTCTACTCATGTTATATTTTCGTTATTAATATATGTCACCTACAGTGGTCTTCTTAAAACTGACTATAATGATTATTCAGGTTCAATCTCAAACTACACACTGCCGGAATCATAGCCGCAAGCTTCGGTATGGCAAACTTTTTCTCCCGGCCTTTCGGAGGATACGCGTCTGACTTAGCAGCCCGGAAATTCGGAATGAGAGGTAGGCTATGGATCCTTTGGATTGTCCAAACCCTTGGAGGAGTCTTCTGCATTTGGCTTGGACGTGCCAACTCACTTCCCATAGCCATTTTGGCCATGATGTTATTCTCCATTGGAGCTCAAGCTGCATGTGGGGCAGCATATGGCGTCATTCCATTTGTTTCTCGTCGGTCTTTAGGCTTATTATCCGGGCTTACGGGGGCAGGAGGAAACTTCGGAGGTGGGTTAACCCAGTTACTTTTCTTCTCCAACTCAAAATTTTCCACAGCATCTGGTCTGACTTGGATGGGAGTGATGGCAGTAGTATGCACTATTCCAGTAGCATTTATACACTTTCCACGGTGGGGAAGCATGTTTATTCCACCTTCTAAAAATGAAAAATACACTGAAGACTACTACTATGCATCAGAATGGAACGATGATGAGAAAGAAAAGGGTTTGAACAGTGCAAGTCTCAAATTTGCTGAAAACAGCCGATCTGAACGTGGGAAAAGACAGGAGATCGTTTCAGCAGTAACCTCGCTCCATTCCACACCAACCCATGTTTAATTTATATAGAATCGATTTTTGCATAGAATAAATCGTCTAACGTTATTCTTCCAGAAACATAAAATATCTGTTGCCATGGTATGAAATAGAATAATAGAATTTCTCTTTATCTGCTGTAAGAATTATGTAAGGAAAAGTAGTAATAATTTTTGTATGTAAGTTCGCTTACTTTTTACGACACACACACATATATATATTTGAATCAATCCTTGTTCCTCCTTTCGAATTTGTCAATTTTTTAGAGACTTGTTCTATCATGTTCACATCTTGTCTTACGGAAAAATTAATTAACTAAAGTTTATTAATCGAGTAGTAATATTGACTGTGAATCTTCAATATGATAGTCAATTTTTACACTGAAATCATGTACAAATAAGTTTGTTTGAGGAAATTCTGCAGTAAAGTAATTTGAGAATAATATTTTACATGCACTTCGAGAAATAATTCAGTTGAATGGGTATGAATAATATATTTATTTTAGTGGCCAATCTTGTCTTACAAAAAAAATAATTTCTGTGCATTTTCCTTTATATTTTTGGACTAGAACTCTGAAAAAGCACCTTGAACACATGCTCTAGTGGCCAATGTTGTAACGTTAATTTACTTTAGTAATTATTCTAAAGATTAATGGTGCAATGTTAATTAATTTTATAAATTAAATAAGTAAAAAAATACTTTAATATCAATTTTGGGTAATAATTAGTGTACAAAAAGTTCTCATCGTTTATACTCATCACACAAATCGTTCTTATAATTTCAAATTTGACATTTTGCACCTTCATTTTAACATTTTCTTGCGAAGTTGGTAATTTCTGTGTCATTTCGTTGTCTCCTTTTGTCAGATATGGGTAATTAATGCAAAGTATCCATATTATTTGCTTTCATCGTGTAAATTGTTCATATCATTTCAATTTTAGCATTTGGAGCCTCAGATCGACATTTCTTTGTGCAAAAAATCGCACCGTCCATTCTCTCCATTGAAATATTATAAAAAAACTAATTTACCCTCCTCTTTAAATAAACAAATTAAAAAAAATAATTAAAAAAATTGTAATAAAATCCTAAATTTTTAAGTAGTGCAAATGAGTCCCACTTAAAATAATTTATTAACCAAAAAAAAAAATCATCTTGAAAAAAAAAAAGACTTCCTTTCCTCTTAAGCGGTTGTTTAATACGGTTAAAATTTGATAAAGATGGATGTATTTCATGAAATATGCCGTGAAAAGTAGATTAAAGTTATGAGATCAATGAAATATTAGATTAAAATAAAGTATCACCGTCATTTTAATAAACAATTTTTTTACCAAACAAACACCTTGACTGAAAATGGCCGGTCAAAGTCACACATTTGAAAATATTAATATAGGAGAAAATTTTATATTAATCAATACGGATTAGTGTGGGCAACGGAGCGGGTGACTCCCCGGCCCCACCCCATCTTGCCTTAGACGGGGCGGGGCGGGGCGGGGCGGGTTCGGACGCGTTTCTCGCCTCGTTTAGTTTTTTTTATTCAGTTTATTAATTTTTTTATATTATTATTATTCTTTACGGGACGGGTTCGGGGCGTGAAATCCGTTCATGTAGGTTTTTTTGCCCCATTCGGGACGGAACGGGGCGGGGTGGGACGGAGAAAATTGTCATCTCTAGTACGGATGGCATGTTGAAAACCATAACCCTATCACAACTCAACTTAACTTGTGGATTAACGTTGATTCCGGCGAGGTTAGCACACATTTCACGACTTTTTTAATAAAATTTGAGAATTGTTAATGTTCTTGCCTCCCCCTAGTTGAGATAGATTCCCTATGCAATTTACATGCATTTTGAAATATTAGATTAATAAAAAATGTAATTAAAAAATAAGAATTTTTTTTGACTTTGCATATAATATTATTTTATTGAAAAACGTGTGATTAAAAAGAAGAAGAAGAAAAAGAAAATTGTATTTTGAAAAAAATATGAATTAAACAAGGGCTAATTAGATATTTCAAGAGTTGACTATATATTTATGTATGACGCTCGTATTCGATTTTGATTAAAATTTGATTTTAATATCAGGATAAAATCAATAATTTTAATTACATATTTCATGGGCTCACAACATTTGAACCCCACATTTCCTCAATTTTTATCAAAATATACTAAAAATCTGATTTTAATATATATCAAATATGGGCTATGTTCTAGTTAATAATATGGCCGGTTAGGAAAACGTGTATAAATAAAAGTTGGCTATGCCCCTGTTTGTTGATGATTAAAATCAAATTTTTAGTAAATTTTAATAAAAGTTGATGAAATGTGTGTTTAAAATTAATTGTTAATTTTGACTTAAATTAAAATTAAAATTTTAATCAATACCAAACGGGGACTATATATTTATGACTAAATAATAAAATGTAATATATGAGAGTTTTACTGTATTAATAGTTTTGTTGACATAGATCACATTTTTCATACATTATGGAATGTCAACCAAGGGCCGGGATAGTGCAGAGCTAGGATTGGGCGCCCATATGGAAAATTAAAAAGCTAGCCCACCTCTAGTTTGAATTTTAACAGTGGTCAATGCTCAATTATCCAAATTTTGTTAATACAATTATTTTAACTCTATTTCCATAACATTCCAGCAACGTGAATATCTTATTTTTAAATTAGGCATTTTACATAATGCGTGATTGACTAAATTTACTTATAATAATTAAGTAAAATTGTTTCTTGGTCAATTCTAAAAATTACGTATTTTAATAGTTAAAGATATTACATGCTTTGCTAAGTTTAAAATTAATTATTTTTTTGTTACTACGTATGTTTTTATATATTATTTATTCATACTTATAAGAAAATTTTACTTATTTTGACCATGAAATGTTATAATCGAAATAAATAACTTACTATATATATATATATATATGAATTGAATCAAATATGGAATCTAATTTCGTTAGACCCTCACAATTTTTAATCGATTTTTCTTACTCTGGATGTGATTTCTCACTCACTATGAAATGAAGTAATATAGAAGATTGTTGTCCACATCAAATAGTATATTTTGAGACAATAACATATAGTGATGTATTATGGATTGCGAGTTTTGATCAAAGATTTCAGTTGTTTGAAAAGACATACCGTCAAAGTTAATTAGAATACTATTCATTAAATATTTTTCTTAGTTTTTCATTGAATACATATATCATTTGCTTATTCTGATTATGATTATGATTCGATCAGTTTATATTTTTTTAGGTGAGCGTCGATTTTCTATTTGGTACGAAATGATAAAAAAGATATAGTTGGACATTTTAGGGTGAAATATTTAGACTTCTTTTATTTCATTGTGTATCGTATACTTTTTGTCTTGAATGTCATGAGTTTAAGTCTCTTGTGGCGTAAGATCATTCAATTTTTTTTTTTTTTAATTTTAGCCCATCCTAACATTATTTTCTAACTCTACCCATAATCTCTCATCTTCTTCTTCTCCTCCCCCTCCCTCATCTTCCACCAAACATCTTTCCCGACTTTCCCCAACTGAAGGAAGAGAACCCATTAGGGCGTCGAGGTGTGGCAGAGTGGTGAACTTGTTTTTCTCAGGCGGCGTCGCTTCCATAAAAGGCGGAGGAGAATAGATGATTCTTGGAGTGAATATGATGCGGATTACCTGTAACTGGCGGATAATTAAGAGTGAAAAACAAGATCAAAAGAAGGGCAACTAAAAGGGTTACACGGAAGAGGAGTTTTGAGGGGGCTTGAAGGAGCTTCGTGCTGTTCACACGGAGGAGAGACAAAGATTTTTATTTTTGGTTATTTTTAATATTTTAATAATTTATTTGCACTCATTTGCACATTTTAAAAACATTTAGGAGTAAGATTGCAATTTGCTTTTTTTTTNTTAATAATTTATTTATACTCATTTACACTTTTAAAAAAGTTTAAGAGTAAGATTGCAATTTGTTCTTTATTTTTCTTCTTTTTTTGTTTTATTTAAATAGAAGGGTATATCGGTCATTTTACGTCAAAAAATGTGAAAATGATGTTTTCCACAATAAAACATTAAATTAAGGACGAAAATGCAAAAAAACAAAACGTATGGACGTTTTCCGCAAGAAGTGTCAAACGTATGGACGTTTTGTGCTATTAAGCCTTAATCCATTCACAGAACTTCCAAACGTACCTTCAATATCAGCCATTCTCTATCTATATATGTATCTATTGAGACATAAAATGTAAGTACTGATGGAATGAACAGAAAGTAGAAGATTTTGTGTTTGGATGGTTTGAAGGGTTGAGGAGGGCTGGTATTTATAATGTCTTGGCCTTTGACAGGGTAAACGGCCCACGTATTCTTGACATTGCCATCACATGCCCTTCTGGCTCCTCCAATGGACTTATCTCCAAATGACTTCATTGTTCTGATTATTTCTTTGGCTTTGATCTCAATTATTTTCAAAATACATTTTTCTCTTCTTATCTTTTCAACCATACATATTTCAATAAAATAATATTACATGCAAACTTAAAATTTTTCTTATTTTTTAACCACACATTCTCCATCAATCTAATATTTCAAAATGCATTATTCTATAAAAATGGAGCTCAAACATGCTCAGTTTTGTTCAAAAGGTAGGTTGTCATTAGGCAAATACATACCAATTAGATATTTATTTACAATTAAATGGATGACAACTATTACCAAATGGAGTGGGCTCATATGTAGGGTTTAAATAACAAACACACTAGATGAATATAGTAAAGTGGAATACGAGGGCAGCCACAGCGAATTTGTGCAAGCATTATCATTAATTTGAATTTTTCTATGGGATTGGGAGATCAAGAAGTTTCCATTTCTGGTTATCTCTGCATATGGCATGCATTTCGTGAATCTACGTGAACAGATTCGCAAGGCTTATACATCTTGCGAAAGAATAATACTATGTAACACAGGTGAAGTTTGACACTAATTTAGATGGAATATGTCCCATTATTCATTATCCAATGAATCAAAATGCATGCAATTCTATTGGATAATGAATCAAGAATCTCATTACTAATGCTACATCTTATTACCCATTTTGAAATAAAGATAAATGTCATGTTTGTAGTAAACAATGGACAATCACATATGTTACATTTTTTTTTTTGGGGGTAATTCTATATATCTTTATTTAGCCCATGTATGTCACCCTTTAAAATAAAATTCTTTAATTTTAATATTCATTTTCAACTATGTATTTACAACATAAAATATTTTACACCTAAATCCAAATTTTTTTTTCTACTTTTTAACTACATATTCTCCAAATAGTCATTATTCAAAACTCCATTTTTTTTT
>CAIGRP010063298.1:0-55306 GCA_903798385.1 Fraxinus cuspidata | reverse complement strand
CAAATCATGAATTAGTTAACTTGAATACACATCGAGCAATAAAAGCATGACAGGTACTTTTAAACATTAGTCTACATTAAATTAGAAATATTGAAATGTTGATCATCGCATAAATTTGTCGAAGAAAATAAGTACGAGTTATATTCAAGTTTACAATTAGACATGTATTGAATACTTATCTCTGAGCGTCTAAGTCGAACAAACAATCAAATTTATAAGAACATCACACTTACGTCTCTCGAGACAATGCATGGCCAATCAAGCGAATCTAGTGCGCTTGTGCGAGCCCATCTGACTAAGTGCAAAGCAAACCAATGATATGGAGTAAGGTTAGGAGGAACGGTTCAATCTTGATCACATTAATATCCTCAAAAACTAATAATTATTTGTAACCGAGTATAGTGTGTCTATTTTAATACCTTCAACTGCAGGAACAACTTTGAACCCAAATTATAGAAGTTCATAACACGAAAAATTAGGATAATTAATTAAAATTAATTAAATACACTATTATCAAAATTAACCTTCTATCTTCAAATTATTCTAGAAAAGACGTTACACTGATATAATGTGTATTGATTTCAAAATAAAAATGAAGTTCACTTAAATCAACACTAGAATTTTAACAATCAACAAAATTGTATAACGTCGTACATGTAACATTTCAAAGAGTGTATATATATTTCTTAGTAGGCAATGAATGCTTGTATAGGGAGAAGATTGTGAAATATTAATTTGATTAGGGAATTTCATGAAATTAATACAAATGGGCAACGTTAGAAAGCAATATAAGGAGAAAATCGTGATCATATACGATATTTAATTAATGCACATACTCACTGGATTTTACAAGTTGAACATTTTAATAGAAAAATAATTTTACCATGCCTTGATCTTAATAGTCTAATAAGCAACACATTAAAAAAAATGTTACGACATATAAATCTATACTAATAATAAATCATTAAAAATTCAAATTATGTGTTTATTAGAAATAACCCTCTACAATGTGAATTTTATGCAAAAAACCAAGTAACTGTCGATATTATAATATGACGAAAGAAATTTGTTCATTATTTCTTTCTCACACTCCCATGAGAACGTTTGATATGAACATATAAGCTTTCTATTCAAATCAAGTTATACTATTTAGCACCAGTAATATTTAATATCCATTTAAGTTGCAACACTTGTGACATTAAAATTAAAATAATGTTACTTGTATATAAAAAGTTAAATAATGATTTACATAGGGACGAGTATCAAAAAGAGAATGAGGAAGTTTTTTTTTTTCTTTTGGCAGAAGAAATTCTAATTAATTCATATTTCACCATATCATATATATGTAAATTATTATATAAACATACATGTAGTATAACTATTAAAATTAAAGATTCAATTATGAAAGAAGTTATGGCCAATTTAATATGACGTGTATACTAACACCTTATTCATTCAAATTATGTCATTTCGGATCTAGAACCATTCAAATCATGATATTTCAGTTATTGAGTGTGTCCGTCCATCAACTCGGCTTCTCTATTACCCATCGATATGATGTATCGTAATTCGAATGATTCAAAATTTGTGTCGTGATTTGAGTGGATGATCACACATGCGTGTGTATTTGGAGGAGTGAGCTGTTGAGAATGTAATAAAGAGTAAAGACTCCATCCCACCTACACAAAATTATATATATGCATGTATGTCTGTAAATTTATATACATAGAGGAAATTTAACCATCAGATACCAACCCCATCGCCTTCTCTCTCATCGGCAATAAACACCAATAAATGCAATGGAGTCCTCTCTATACGCTCTGCAATAACTCCTCCGTCTTCTTCACCTGTTCCTCTTTTCTTCTCCCATCTTCACCACCCCCATCACTACTAACTTCTCTCTCTCTCTTCTTTATTTCTATCTCTTTTAATTTTTATCTGCTCTTTTTCCTTTCCTTTTCATTTCCATGTCCTCACTTTTCTTCTTAAATTCTATTCACAAGACAAGCATCCTTCGCAGTAAACATCAAAACCACTTTTTACAGTACTAACCAAAAACTGCCTTTTCAACGACCCTTTAACCTTAAAACTAGTTCTGGCTTGCTTTGCTTTTGCGTAACCCTAAACCTGAATAGGGTTTTCTAGGGTTTCTATCAACTTTCAAGAACAGTAAGTCACACACACATGTACATATATGTATATATGTTATACTGTCTGTTTATTCTCACTTGAGCTCTGCAAAACCATGATTTTCTCCTTTCCGTGGCAATTAAGTTTCGTGTTAAGTGATTAATTTGGTTAATTTTGTTTTCATCGGTTATGATTTATTTGCAGAAAGAGAAAAGAGCCGAGTAAAACTCCACCGAATTATTCGTTGGAGTTAAACAAAAATGCCAGATTGAAGATTCTCTCACCGTCAAAAGCTTGACACTGAGTCAACTCCGAGTTGTTCACTTCAGTCCTTTAGGTTTTTTATTTTATTTGAAACTTTTTCAGTCCTTCAATTGGCACGTAAAGACAAATGAAAAAAAAAAGTCTTGTTTGAAAAGCCACTAACCAAAATTAATTTTCAGTATATTGTAGTTAAAGGTAACCATCCCATTTGTTTTATTCAGACAGTCACAGAATCTATTTAACTCAACTCACTAGGTACCTTCTAAAATCCAAAACCAAAAGGTTAAATCCCATTTTAGAGAAAGACAGAGAAACTTCTAGGATTTGCAGCTTCAATGGAATACAAGGAGGCATGAATTTTCAGGAATGTCTGAAAACCTGCAAAAGGTCAGTCAATAGAGAACTTCAAATTTGGCAAACAAAATTACAGTGAGTGTAAGATTTCAAATGAACAGTATTAGATTCCAAGAAAAATTAATTTCCTTGACTAGTCAGGTATTTATGATATACTGTTAGGTGTCAAGAGTCAAACCGTTTCATTTTCTCCTGCAATTCCCTTTCAAGATTTGATTAGATTATGAACTAGGGCATAAAAGTAATTCCTATGAAATCATTCTCGTGATTGACGCTAACGCACTTTTTAACACATTAGACATACACGCCCTCAAAGGTCACAAGATCTGAGCCTCAATAACATTCTTTGTTCCGTAATCACATGTCCAGATTTCCATTTTGTGCTTCATTTTTTTCTTGATGTATAGTTCCCTCAGTTTAATATTGGTTAAATGTACTCTTGCTTCACTTAATTCTTAATTCACTTCTTCTTCTTGCAGCTGATTGCAAATTTTTAAGTTTGTAGCTTAAGAACACCGAGATGTTTCAGCCAAGCATGTTTGATACCCACCATTCCTTGCTGGATATGAGCCATAAAACACCTGAAAATGAGATGGACCTTATTAGGGATGATGAATATGAGAGCAAATCGGGGACTGATATTATGGAAGCCCCTTCTGGTGATGATGGAGATCCCAATCAACGCCCCAAAAAGAAGCGCTATCATCGCCACACCCAGCATCAAATCACTGAAATGGAAGCGTAAGGAGTGCCCATTAAAACTAAATAGGGAGACATATACATACATACATACATATATATATATATATATGAATTCATTCCGTTTATTTTCAAGAAATACATTAATTTACAGGTTTTTTAAGGAATGCCCTCACCCGGATGATAAACAAAGGAAAGAGCTTGGTCGTCGATTAGGGCTGGAGCCTTTACAAATTAAATTTTGGTTCCAAAACAAGCGCACTCAAATGAAGGTGAAGTGTTTATCTTTCATGATTCTCAGGCTTAAGATCGCTCAATTAGTTCAACAATTAATGCGTATACATATGGGAAGTTTAACTGTGAAAGAAGTAATAATTTCAGTCTCAACATGAGCGGCACGAGAACACACAGCTGAGGAATGAAAACGAGAAGCTTCGTTCAGAGAACATAAGGTGTAAAGAAGCTCTTAGCATTGCTAGTTGTCCCAACTGTGGAGGACCAGCTGCCATTGGCGAGATGTCTTTTGATGAGCAGCATTTGAGGATAGAGAATGCTCGCTTAAGGGAAGAGGTATTAAGAGAAGACTTGAGACATTGTATTATAATATTACTTTTCAATAGGTTTTTAAGTGTTCTTACTTGTTTAAATTGATAAACATTTTGATCTATGTGTGAAATAAATGATTAAGCAAATAAATGAGCCATTAGGTGTTTTTATATGCTTTTGTACTTATGTACATGGACGTTTTCTTTCCAGATTGATAGGATATCTGGAATTGCTGCAAAGTATGTTGGCAAACCTATGCTTTCTTATGGACATCTTCCTCCTGAATCATCCCGTTCACTTGATCTTGGACCGGGAAATTTTGGGTCGCAGATAGGCATGGATAGTGAGTTATATGGTGCAGTTGATCTTCTTAGGTCAGTTTCCGTGCCAACTGATGCCAACAAGCCTATGATCATTGAGTTGGCTGTTGCTGCAATGGAGGAATTGATCCGAATGGCCCAAACCGGAGAGCCTTTATGGATACCTAGCACGGACAATTCTGCTGAGACATTGAGTGAAGAGGAATACATCCGGACTTTCCCTCGTGGGATTGGGCCGAAGCCCTTGGGAATGAAATCAGAGGCATCTCGGGAGTCTTCTGTTGTGATAATGAATCACATCTGCTTGGTTGAGATTCTGATGGATGCGGTAGGATTTCTTGTATGCATATTTGGACATCAGCAGATAATTTTTTGATTCCATTTTAATCAGCAGTTTTGGTTTCATTGTGATTAGAATCAATGGACAAGCGTGTTCTCCAGCATTGTCTCAAGAGCAATGACTGTTGAAGTTTTATCAACTGGAGTAGCAGGCAACTATAATGGAGCTTTACAAGTGGTATGCATAAAAATCAATTATCTTGAAGTCACTGTTTACGAATGGACATTGTTAATCCTATTGCTATGATCTTTGTAGATGACTGCTGAGTTCCAGGTCCCTTCCCCATTGGTTCCAACTCGCGAAAACTATTTTGCAAGATACTGCAAACAACATGGTGACGGGACTTGGGCTGTGGTTGATGTTTCTTTGGACAATATAAGAGGTACCTCTATATCACAGTGTAGACGAAGGCCATCAGGTTGTTTGATCCAAGAATTGCCAAATGGTTACTCAAAGGTATTACAAATTCTCAAGTTAGTATGTCATTTTAAGAAAATATAGGCCTATATTTCTAGTAAGGATTATGCTTCTATTTATCCACAGGTTACATGGGTGGAACATGTTGAGGTGGATGATAGAGCTGTTCACAGCATCTACAAACCACTGGTCAATTCTGGTCTCGCATTTGGGGCAAGACGCTGGGTAGCGACTTTGGGTAGACAATGTGAACGTCTTGCAAGTGTAATGGCCAATAACATTTCATCTGGAGATGTTGGGGGTACTAACAGATTTCAATTTTTACTTGAATTACAATTTTTGTTGACATAATTTCTTTAGCCTGTGATAATTTGTATAGTTTCTGGCGCAGTGATATCATCTCCAGAAGGTAGAAAGAGTATGTTGAAGCTGGCAGAAAGAATGGTAATGAGCTTCTGCACCGGTGTGGGTGCTTCAACTGCACACACATGGACAACACTCTCAGGAAGTGGAGCTGATGATGTTAGGGTAATGACCAGAAAGAGCGTGGATGATCCAGGCAGGCCTCCTGGTATTGTTCTAAGTGCTGCTACTTCATTTTGGCTCCCAGTTCCACCAAAAAGAGCTTTCGACTTTCTTCGTGACGATAATTCGAGAAATGAGGTATGAAACAATTTTTTGAGTCCTGAAATTTAAATGTCCTAAGTCAATTTTCGATCTAAAATTACTTCAACAGCTACAGTGGTCAAGCGAAACAATAAAAAATGGATTCTTATTTGAGTGCTAAGCGAACAAATAATCACCCGATCATCACTGGACATTATGGAATATAACGAAAAATATTCTTCTTCAAGAATTAAACAATAGTTTCTCCACTTTTTGCAATTTCAGCAGCTTATTCATGTGATTACTAATATAATTTTAAGAAATGACTTGCCTATAGGAAACTACTCACATAGTATGCTATATTACAATTACAGTGGGATATTCTTTCAAATGGAGGACTTGTTCAGGAAATGGCACATATTGCAAATGGCCATGATCCGGGCAATTCTGTCTCCTTACTACGGGTCAATGTAAGTCGATAAATCATTCAAATCTGATCCGTTGATATCACAACTTTCCCCCCAAATGACTGGACTGTTCATCATAACTGTTGGAAATGTAATGTGCAGAGTGAAAACTCCAGCCAAAGCAATATGCTGATACTACAAGAGAGCTGCACTGATTCAACGGGCTCTTATGTTATTTATGCTCCAGTTGATATTGTTGCCATGAATGTGGTCTTAAGTGGTGGTGATCCAGACTATGTTGCTCTATTACCATCTGGCTTCGCTATACTTCCTGATGGACCTATAAATCTGGTCAGAGGGATTAATCCTGATGTTGGGTCCGGTGGATCATTACTGACTGTCGCCTTTCAGATATTGGTAGATTCAGTTCCAACAGCAAAACTTTCTTTGGGTTCAGTGGCAACTGTAAATAGCCTTATCAAGTGCACTGTCGAAAGGATCAAGGGTGCTTTGCCGTGCGAAGGTCCATGACCGAAAGGTCTGCTTCCTGGTGAGCTTTTTCTTTTCAACAGATTGTCGGCTTAGACAACTAATATATTTTTCCTTATGCCCCGATCTAAAAGCTCCTTTTAGAGTTTTCCTTCCCTGAAAGTAGGAAATACGTATTTAGGTAACAATGTGGTAAATTTTAGAAGTATATTCTGCACTCCTCGATATACCGACTTTTGATATCACAAAAAGTAGACAGAAATTTTACGTTGTAATATCTACTTCTGGTTAGTGTTACAACCTGCTGGTAAGTATCTGATCAAACCACACGAATTGTCTTAGCATTTTTTTTTACCTATATCGACAGAGTCTTTTCATGTAACTGGGAACAGTTTCTTCATTCTGACATCTTTAGTGACTTTCTTATGTTGCAGCTTGGACTTGAAATGAAGAACGAATTGGAAAGAAGGACTTGTTTACTGTAGGATGTGAGAGAAAGGGAAAGAAGTCAAGAACGCACCTTATAAAATCCTTGCCGTTTAGTGTATCTTAAGTTTCACCACTCAGCAAGGTTCATATAGGTTCGGGTATTGACTTTGACCAATAATGATCAAGTAAACAAAGACCTTGAATTGGATTCAAAACTCTTTTGAACCTTTGCTTTTGCATCAAGTTTTCTTTCTTTTAGTAATTATTGTGTCTTTTGGAGAGGATCAGTTAGCAGACTGTGGAACCTCAATCTGTCTCTATCCAGTCGTTTCCTTTTGAAGTGCATTTTTTTTCAGCAATATTTAGCTCTTGTTTTCTTGATGTGATATATATTGGACTACAAATTTCCTTCCGAATCTTAACTGTCTTGACATTTTACACCAGTTCAATACTGTTTTATTGTGGAAGGCTGAAGCCAAGCCGAATGCAGAAAAAGAGGAAGTCAGCAAAAATAGAATTACCTTCTGGGGAAGGTTTTGTTTACCATGAAATATGAAGCAGTTCATGCTGTTAGGCTCCTGAGAAGCAGAAAAATGGAGTCAATGCCTTGCATTAATCTTCAATTTCTTTATATTTATTCTATTCCAGTATCATACAATCTTTGTTGAGTTAATCTGGATCAAATTGGCTGACTTAAACCAAAAATTGCATAACTAGACTATTACAAATCCAAAGGTAGAAAAGTTTGATTTTCGTCAAGATTATGTTATCAAAACATTTGAGCAAACTCTTGCTATCAAAAATCAATCATCTCAATTAAATTTATTTTCAAAAGATGATATTCATACCCATAGAAGAAAATTTAAATATCTTCATTTGAAACTTATTCAAATTGCTGTTAAACCACTGTTTAGACTTGGTTTAGATATTTATATTCTCTTAACTCTCATAGATAAGAGACTTCTCAAATTTGCATTCATTAATTTCTATTTTAGAATCATATTAGACAGTGGTCTGATTTTTTCAAATTATTATCCAAACTCTACTATTAGTCTCAATGATGGAGCCATTCTTAATGCTCTAAATCTTCATATTCAAACGAAAAACTTCGATATTAATGATTGTTCAAAATCATTTGCTTTAATATACCGAATATATTATACGCTTATGGATACTCAACTCAACATTTGAGCTTTTCGCTCCCATCCAAGAGAAAAAAGCCTTCTTTTTGACGTCAACCCTCTTCATTCAATTACCATGAAAATGCTCAAATTGTTATCCAAACTTTACTATTAGTCTCAATGATGGAGCTATTCTTAATGCTTTAAATCTTCATATTCAAACGAAAAACTTCGATATTAATGACCGTTCAAAATCATTTGATTTAATATACCGAATATATTATAAGCTTTTGGATACTCAATTCAACATTCGAGCTCTTCGTTCCTCTCCAAGAGAAGAAAGCCTTCTTGTTGAGGTCAACCCTATTCATTCAAATACCATGATTCCTAAAAGGATACTATGGAACCTTCAATTCACATGATTAGAATGGAATTTTGAAAATGCTCAAAACCAAATTCCTACTCGTGTTCGTAATACTCCTAAGCAAATTATCTATTTCCCTGATGGACATGTCAAGATGATCTTTGGTGGATCAACATTGAAAGGTCTTCAAAAGTCATATTCTTCAAGATCTTAACATATATATGGCATTCCTTTACAAATTTCAAGGTTTTCAACTTCTTCTGAAAAACTAAAAGGAATCAATTTTAACCCAAATATTCCGAATACTCAATATACTTTTGACAAAGATGATGATTCAGAACATCCCGAATCTCCAACTTTGTCTAATAGGTTGCGTATTCTATTTGAAAGATTGGATAGTCAATGTAATGTTATTTCTTCTACTATTGATAGAGAAAATGAATTCAAAACTGATCAAACTTCTGTTGTCAAAACTTTTCGTCATACTTTTAAAAAAAATAATTTCAAAAGAAGAAATTAAATTTTCATGAGAAGAATTTTATGATTCTCCTAAAAAATTTAAATTTTTATGAATGGGTACATTTCAAAGTTTTTGGTAAAAAGACCTCAAAAAAGAAGTCTTCAAAAACCAAGTATATTCAAAACACCCATGTTAATAAGAAAACATGGAAAACTTCTTCTTGTGAAACATTTCAATTTGAACATCTTCTAATACATGAAATAGTTGTTACTCATGATAGCAAAGAAATTATTGAATCCCCAATCAAACAAGCTGATAGTGGTGATGATTCTATTCCTACTACCAAAGATATCAAGGATATTCAATCTGAGAACGATTATACTAATATTGTTCTCCAATCTATGTGTTCTCATTTATCTAGAATGGAAGCTAATTCTGAATCTGAAAGTTCTTCATCCAAGAAATATGAGAAGTCTAAAAAGGATGGAAAAACTTTGGATACTATTTTCAAACCTATAGATTCAAAAATTACTCCAAAAATTAAAAACTCTTTATCTTCCGATTCAAGTATTTTACAAGAACTTGCTTTTCAAGTTTTCAAATTAGGAACTTCTAAAATATCAATAATATTGATACTCTTGAAGAACTTAAAGCTCAATTTATTGAGAATGAACCTTCTCAGTTCAATAAATTGAGAGGACAAAATTTAAAACTTCCAAATTATTATTCTCGTCCTTTTTATCCTAATATGTTATATGAAGAAAAAAGAAGCCTCAAATGTAGTGTTGATGAAATCATTTAATGGAACATTGATGGTGTGACAGAATTTCAAATTATCCAAACACTTGAAAATATGGATGTGTGCTACACAGCATATACAAGTCGTGGTATCAATCCTTTCACCATCTTTAGCAATTTAGTATGTGGTATTATTGGATAACTTAAAAGCTAGTGGAATAACTATCTGTTGAAGATTGTGATGAAATTTCCCAAACAAAAGATGATCAAAATCAAAATGATTGTTTTAATACTTTCCGCTTTTCAATTTTTAAACATTTTAATGGAACTCCAACTTTACTTTAAGAACAAACTAATTAAATTTTATTAAATCTTACTTGTCCAAAACTTCATGATTTTCGCTGGTATAAAAATATGTTCCTTTCCAGAGTTCTTTATCAAGAAGATTGCAATTAATATTTTTGAAAAGAAAGATTTATTTTCGGACTTTCTAAACTCTTTGTAGGAAGAGTACGAAATTCTATCAAATTACAACATCAAGATACCATTTCATATGCTTATCTGTCTTATGGTGAAATTATTAATTTTGTCAATAAGGAAAGTTTAGCATTATGTAATGATCTCAAGTTCAAAGAAAAATTGAAATCAGAAATATCTAGAAAGGAACTCGAATCATTATGTGATCAATATGGTTTTGAGAAAATCATTCCTCCTTCAAAATTAAAAACGAAAAGTTTTCCTTCTTATTTAAGAAAACGTTCTATTAAAAACCAAAAATATTTTCGAAAAACATTTCAAAATTATCCTCCTAAAAATTAGAAACCCAAATATTCAAAGAGAAAATCTTTTAGGAAACAAATTCCTAAAATTTGAAACATTACCCATTGGAAATGCAGTCAAACGGGTCATTATTCCAATAAATGCCCTATAAAGAGAAAGATTAGTAATCTTCAAATTGACAAAGAAATTAAACTTGAACTTCTCAATCTACTCTATTCTAGTTCTGACGAAGAATTAGATAATTCCAAGCTTGAAAAAGTTTATCAATATCAAGAAGAAGATTCTGACACTGAAACTAGTTCAAATTCATCTTCTACTTCAAGTCAAGGTCACAAGATTTGTGGTTGTAAAACTATAAACATTCTTACTCAAGAAGAAGAGATTATTCAAAATATAGTTGAAAGGATCGAAGATCCTCAATTAAAGAAAATGTTCTCAATTCTTTTACCTTCTACTTCAAATCTTGCGGTTACACCGTTTAATATGAAGAATATATTAAATAGGTTCAATATTGCATCATCCTCTTCAAAATCTTCTAATTTTGAATTACGTTCAAAAATCAATGATATGAAATCTAAAAATTTTGATCCTTGAACATCAAATGAAAGATGTTTGTATGGAAGTTCTCTTAAAAACCAAATCATTGGAAAAAGAGAATGCATCTAATCATAATGATTCTCTTCTGAAAAATGAAACTTTTTCAAAAAGATTTCATGAAAACATTCAAATGGAAGAAGAAAAATTTAATGTTACTAATCAAAATCAACTTCAAAAATTGTATTATAGTATGATTATTTTAGTTAACAAAGATTTTAAATTCACCTCCAGATTTTTAATTGATTCCAAAGCAGATCAAAATTGTATTAGGAAATGTCTTATCCCTACGAAATATTTTAAAAAAACTATTGAACGTCTTTATGGTAATATTTGTAAAAAATTAAATATTCAATACAAACTTTCAAAAGCTCGTGTTTATAATTCAAATATTTGATTCAAAAATATATTTTATTTTGTCAAAAACTTAGACCAAGTAATACTTAGTATTCTTTTTATTACTCAAATTTATCATTTTCAAGATGATTCAAAAGGACTTACTACAAATATTTTGGGTCAATAAATATTTTTCAAACTTACTCCTTCATATAAAGATGTTAATTCTTCAAAAGATGCATCAATTTCAAAAATTATTAATAGTAACAATTTTAAGAAAAACATATTCAATTTCTTAAAAAATAAATTAAATTTCAAAGAATTGAAGAGCAATTATAAAACCTATTCAATAAAAGAGAAAATTTCATTGTTTCAAAAACAAATTGAAAGTGAAATATGTTCTACCATTCCTAATGCCTTTTGGGATAGAAAGAAACATATTATTTCTCTTCCATGTGAAACTGAATTTCATGATTTCATAATTCCTACCAAGTATCGTCATATTCAAATAAATAAGGAGTTACTTAACTTTTGCATCAAAGAAATCAATGATTTACTTGAAAAGGGACTAATCTGCCCAAGTAAATTTCCATGGAGCTGTTCAGCTTTCTATCTCAATAATTCTACGAAAATTGAACAAGGTGTTTCTAGACTCGATATCAATTACAAGCCTTTCAATAAAGCTCTTCAATGGATTCGATATCCATTGCCTCAAAAGAAAGATGTATATTATCACTTCTGAAGATGTTTTGGCTACATTTTACAACCAAAAGCAGAAACAGCCAAGGTCTACCAAGAACTGATGCCAAATCAAAGACCAATAATAAATAAGTGCAAAACTCTGGAATAAGTAGGAATAGGACATTGTATTTTGGATTTGAATTTTGCTATCTATACATTGGATCTGTAGGTGGATTTGAAAAACAGTTTTCCAGATCCATCGACGAAGCATGCCACGCGTGCATCGTCATGCTGCATGTACAGATCCCGGGTAGCATTTCTCTTCGGATTTATGCCATATAAAGAAGTGAATATGTAAATCACAAAAGAATTCTGTGGCAGCGAGGGATACAGCAACTTGTACTATGTAGAAGTTATTTTCTTAAATTTTGTGAGGCCATGCTGCCAACCTAAACTTAATGCAATCAAAAATTGAGATGTTGGAACAGTAATTACCTGCCAAAAATGGCAGCTGCCATTGCTGCCTATTAATATTATTGGAAAGTTTTCATTTTTCCCTAAAAAAAAAAATATTTTATAAGGTAACCTCAAAGATATGACTATATGAAACATAAAAGTTGCTTAAACATACAGCAACAAAAGCAATTTAGCTAAAAATCATTTAGAGTTTAATGTATAATCAGCTTACAAATATTTTTACCATACGATTAGTACTCATGGAGCATGACTTGAGCCAATATCTCATGCAAATTTATACTCCTTGTGTCCCATTTATATCAGCTCATTTTCCTTATTTTCTTATCTCAATTATATAGTCTTGTTTCTTTATTAAGAATGTTTTGTTTTGATCGTTTACTAATATACCATCATTTCTTTACTATTTTCAATAATGATTTACTACTAGTTATTGATAATTAAATGAGGGTAAACTAGGAAAGTTTTTGGTAAAAAAAATTTTTCCAATAACTTTAAATATGATTTCTTAATCCGTGTGAAAAAACAAAACAAGCTTGTATAAATGGGACGGAGGGAGTAATAAATTAAATATCTAATTAAGTAAGAATCATTTTTAGAACGATTTTAACTCTATTACAATTCAATTATTTCAATAATACCTTACTTTTCATTTTTCAATATATAATAAATATTACTAAATCATTATCATGTATGAATTTTGTGTCATTAATTCTCAATTAATTAATATTCACATTAATCTAGCTTCAATGAATTTTCACTTGATGAATTTTGATCTACATGAATCTAAAGTTATTATAGATGAATTTATTTATATTCATGTATTTAGGAATTTTAATGGGTTTTAAAAATTAATTCTTATATACCAAATGTAGTATAAAAATGTTGCTCATTTGTAATATTTCATCGTAAAAAAAAAATCTGAATTATAGAAGTTAAGTTTTGAGGGTAGAGTTTTCTTCTCTTAAATTTATATCCTAAATTTTATTTTTATTAGTTTGTTTGAGATTCATCAAATCCTCCCAACTAATTATTATCAAATATTATTTTTACAGCACTTATAAAATATTTCAGAATAATGTCCAATGAATGTTCAACTCTGATCAGCTCTACTAAATGAAACTAGTTGTCTTGTCATTGATATGTTATATGTTATGTTTGTCCTGAAGATTTATTCTACTGCATGATAAAGCAATAGATATTCATTAACATAACCTTCTCAATCATCCTAGGAGACCAGTCTGATACAACAAATTCCAAATTACCCTAGCAGGCACAAAACACGACATGATGGATGTTGGTAGCTAGATATCAAAACCATCAGGGTTGAATGTTAGCTATGTAAAATAATATCACTTCAAAATCCTAATTGTCGGCATCTAACTATCTAGCATCATCATTATCATGTCGTACTTTGGTTCCACTAAAGTAATTTGGAACGGATAGTATGTGACATATAGCATCTCATGGAAAGGTCTTCCGATGTACGTACAAACACATAGCAATTCATGAGTTCTGAGATTAATGAGGCCAATTGAAGACAATAAATCACTTTGGGAGCTCTCTTGGCAAATAAGAGTCGTGTTGGAATTACAAAATGGATACATATTATACGAGGATGGTACAATTTCATATTGAATAGGACACAGTGAGGAAGAGAGCAGTTAGTTACCAAGTAAAAGGATGGAGATGAAGGGTTAAACATATATTTATGCATACTTTTTCGGGTAAATGGAAGAAAAAAAACTTTTGCACGAGAAAGAATGGAAAAAAATATATAAACTTATTCCATGGATTTCGCACCTTTCGTTCCTTTCCTCTATACTCATCTAAAATACGGGAGGTAGAATAGAAATTCTTTGCTCCTCTATTTTCCTTTTTCCCTCCCTTTTACTTTAAGAACTGTTTTCTCATAGCTAATGCCTCTATTTATTATATTTCCTTGTTCAAATATGAAACCACAAACTTTCATTTCATATCCAACTCCTAATTAACCAGTAATGAATTGTCTTCAACTACAAGAGAAAAGGGTTCTAATAAATCCTTATATCTTTGATTTGCAAGCATTCTAATTGCATCAACAAAATTGTACTCAAAATTTCATTGGACTGAGAATTGATACTGTTCAAGTTGGGCTGCATAAAGCCTTACAAAATATATGAAGTCTGTCATATATCCTAGCTTTTAATTATCAGTACATAAGTTATGGTTCTTATAAAGTGGTTAATTAGCCATTCAATACTAAAATGCAAATCAAATTTTACGGCTCAAGCCGACCAATAACAACATTGTGGCATGACTATGAGCTTTTTGCTCCCAAATGAAGCTCAACTCGATGGACTAGATCACATTCCATAAGGCAGTTGCATATGTCTTACATTACATCTGAAGGCCAACAAGTTGGACACTCTTACCTAACAAGTGTCTAGCAATATCTCCATTAGGAGTACTGTCTTGGAGATACATGATAAAGGATTGGATTCTCCTCTTTTTTTTTTTTTTTTTTTTTGACGACTGTATCATTTGATTCCTATTCTTTCGGTTCCAACTTCCATATTTCCAATCAATCATATAAGCCCAACACTTGATATGTAAACCCATATATTATCAATCAAAATGCATCCTTTGATGAATTTATTTCATCATATCCTGTTAGATTTATCTCCATAATCAATTTAAATTGTCACAGGAAATATTCGCAGGGGTTACAGTACTGACTACTGTCAACTAAAACGGATAATAGCAGTGTTCAGAAAGGAATTGATTTTAGCAAGAAATGATCAACCATAACATTGCTGAAGTGTTGGAAGAAATTTAATAAGATGGATGTCGTACCTGTACTGTTGAAAAACTGAGCAAGATGAGAGTGAGACAATTGCAATAATATTACGGACAGATTTTACACCAAAAGATTGCGGGAAGAATAATTGCGATTTCTGCTTCCATACAAACTTTATCTCCTTCCCTCTTCTGCTTTTGAGATAAAGCAGAAATATTTTAAACGGTGGCTGAGAATTCAATGATTTCACGGAAACATTTGAGAAAAAGAAAATCGTCAGGTTTGATTTGATTTCTTTGGAGCCCAGGTGGTTAGGGCTCTTCAATTCGGTAACTAAATGGCCAAAATTCAAAACTTCTGAAAGGGTAAAATTAAAAATACACCAGAGTATACATGACAATTAGTTGAATTTGATTATAATAAAATTTCTTAGGAATTTCTTCACAATTTTTTTTCTTGACATTCGTGCACGAAGCAACAAGTTCGAGTTTTCACTTGGAATTTATTATGTCCTATAACTTATAAAGAATTAATTCCACATCAGCTCAACCTCTAAATCAACTGGACCTCATGCCTATACGTGCCACAACTCAACTATATGTCCTTGCTGCCTTATTTCTGTTACCAGAATTCTGGTGTTTGTTTTCTTGTTGTAAATAGATTTCCTCTAAAATGTTCATTGTAAACTATATATTGTATACAACTTCAGCAATAATAGGTGTGCAAATTATTCTCCTCGGCTTCTTCTTTTCTAACTTGGTATTAGAGGGTGACCATGGCTAACGCCGGTAGCACACCACTGAATACAAATCCCAACTCTACTCCTGTGTCAATCTCAGGTAGCACAGTTGCTCCAATACAGGGAAGCAACCATCTCTCACCAATTGGGGTTAATTTGACTCAAATCATATCAGTCAAGTTGGATAAGAACAATTACCTGCTGTGGCAAAATATGATCCTACCCATTATTCGTGGGTACAACCTTGAAGGTTATATTCTGGGGATAAGAGTGCCCTCCAGAATTTACAGCAACTCAGGCGAAGCAGGAACCAGTGTTGAAATGGTAAAGAATCCTGAGTACAATCGATGGTTGTCAACTTAGCAACTATTGATGAGGTGGCTTTACTCATCGATGACACCAGACATAGCCATGAGAGTTATGGGAGCCAGCAACTCCAGTGAATTCTGGACAGCAATAAAGGAAAGCTTGGAGTCCATAACAGGTCAAGGATCACCTTTCTCACTGGTAAACTCCAAAAGTCCAGAAAGGGAACCATGAGCATTGATCAGTATTTGAACAAAGTAAAGTTGCTTGCTGACAATCTAGAAATTGCTAGCAAAACAGTTCCTCATTCTGATTTGGTTACTCAAGTTTTGGCAGGATTGGATGAAGAATATACACCAATTGTTGTCCAAATCAATAGCAGAGATGACATCACTTGGGGAGAGCTGCAATCGACTCTTATGACCTTTGAAAGTAGACTTGAACATCTCAACACAATCAGAAATGAATTGGCTAGAGTCAATCTTGATCAAACATCTGTTAATCTGTCTCAAAGATCAAATACCAACTATCATCATATCAGATCTTACAGGGCAAACTCTGGTGGAAGATTCACAAATTACAATAACTTCAGAGGTGGAAGAAGATGCATGAATAGAGGAGGAAACTCAGGTGGCAGTGATAGACCTACATGTCAAGTGTGTGGTAAGATTGGACACAAGGCAAACATCTGCCACTTCAGGTATGATGAAAGGTACTCAGGCACACCACCAAGCCAGAAGTTTAGCTATAACTCCTCACCAACAGCCCTTGTTACCTCACCAAACATGGTTAGTGGTCCGGCCTGGTTTGCTGACACAAGAGCCACCAACCACATTACAGCAGAAAATGGGAACATCACCTCAGCAAATGAATACACTGGTAAGGAAAAAGTCATGGTTAGAAATGGGAATAAACTGCATATCACACATTTTGGTATGACTCACATCCCAACTTTAAATGATAAAACCCTTGTGCTTAACAAATTTCTTCGAGTACCAGAAATTAAGAAAAATCTTATTAGTGTTTCACAATTGACATCTGACAATCAAGTATATATGGAATTTCACTCTGATTGTTGTTTTGTTAAGGACAAGCTCTCCACCAAAATTCCAAGTATCACTTACTGAAGTCAATTGCCTCAAATAAATATTGCTGCAATGTCTTTGTTCCTAGTCATAGTCAAGAGTCTAGTCTTAGTCTTGAGTCAAGTAAAGAGTCACTAAAATTCCCAATTGATGTATGGCACAAGATACTTGGACACCCATCCAATCAAGTGGTGTCCTAAGTACTCAAAATCAGTAATCAAGAGGCAAAAGAAAATGAAAAGTCTTTTTGTGATGCCTGTCAATTTGAAAAATCACATTTGTTGCCATTCTCTGTATCATTTTCACATGCTAACACCCATCTGGAACTCATACATACTTATGTGTGGGGTCAAGCACCAATTCAGTCCACATCTGGCTTCAAATACTATATAACCTTCCTAGACGACTTTAGTAGGTTTACTTGGGCATATCCCTTAAAACAAAAGTCTGAAGCATTGAGTATGTTCATTCACTTTAAAAAACTGGTTGAAAACAAGTTTTCCAGCAAGATTAGAACCATTCAAGATGACTGGGGAGGGGAATATAGAACCTTCACCAAATTCCTAGCACGTTGTCCCTACACATCTGTACAAAATGGAAGAATTGAGAGGAAACATAGACATATCACAGAAACAGGTTTAACTCTTCTAGACCAAGTCAAGATGCCCTTAAAATACTGGTAGGAGGCCTTTCAAACTGCGATCTATCTCATAAATAGAATGCATACACCAACTCTCAAAATGCAATCACCTTATCAAACTCTGTATAGAAAAGAAGAAGATAAAAGACTTAAGATCTTTGGATGTGCCTGCTACCCTTGCTTGAGACCATACCAAAGGCACAAGTTTAGCTTTCACTCAACTAAGTGTGTATTCATTGATTATAGTAAATCTCACGAAGGCTACAAATGCCTAAGCTCAACAGGGAGAGTTTATATTTCAAGGCACGTTATGTTTAATGAACAAGAATTTCCCTTTGAGTTCTTATTTTGTGTGAAAACTCAACTCAATGTTTCAGTTTAAGAAACAATTGTGTCATACCTTCCTTTTTCCCTCCAACTGAACAACTCTAGTTTCACACCAAGTCCTAATGATACAGCTCATTCTGAAGCAACCAATGCTCTGCAAAATTCACCTCTTAGCTTGAATAACAATCAACATGATGAGCTGAACAACAATAAGGAAGGTGGCAGTAATGGAAGAACTGTTAGAATTGAGAATGATCTTCAAATTGAAGATGAGCTGTCTCAGAGTACTAAAAGACTTGTATCAAATCATTCAAATTATCAACAACCAGTTGGCAGTGAACTGGAAAACAGGAACCAACAAGGAGCCAACAATATAACTGAACATCCTATGATCACAAGAGCAAAGGCTGGAATATTTAAACCCAAAGTGTATTCAGGTGAAGCAGTAGAATATGATCCAGAACCATCAGAACCCAAAAATGTTAATGAAGCAGTGATGAACAAGGATTGGAAGAATGCTATGGAGGAAGAATTCAATGCACTAATCAAAGCTAAAACCTGGAAGCTTGTACTACCCTCACTAGCATACAACATAGTGGGAAACAAGTGGGTTTTTAGAGTAAAACGAAACACTGATGGATCAATTCAGAGATTTAAAGAAAGGCTGGTTGCAAAAGGTTTCCATCAGGCTCCTGGAATTGATTTTTGTGAAACCTTTAGTCCAGTTGTAAAAGCTTCAACCTTGAGAATTATATTGACTCTAGCAGTTTCAAAGAATTGGATAATTAGGCAAGTTGACATCAATAATGTGTTTCTAAATGGAGAACTTGAAGAGGTAGTGTATATGAATCACCCAGAAGGATTCATAGACAAAACTAAACCTGACCATGTTTGCAAATTGGAGAAAGCACTCTATGGGCTGAAGCAGGCACCTAGAACTTGGCATGAGAAGTTGAAGATGACATTAATGAATTGGAAATTCAAACAATCGAAGGCTGACACATCTCTGTTTTACTTTAAGAATGAGAAACAGATTGTTTTTGCACTTATATATGTAGATGACATTGTTGTGACAGGAAATGACTCAAAGATGGTGCAACAATTCATAAAGGAACTGAACCAGAAATTACCACTAAAGGATATGGGACAACTTCATCACTTTCTATGAATTGAGGTTCTATGGCATGACTCGATACTTCTTCTCACACAAACTAGATACATAGCTAAATTACTTAAGAAGTTCGAACTGCAAAACCTCACGCCATGTCCCACTCATATGCTTGCTGGAAAAACCATATCAAAAACTGATGGAGAAACTCTGAATGATCCCTCAATTTACAGAAGAGCGGTGGGAGGACTACAATATCTCACACACACACGGTCAGATATCACCTTTGTTGTCAACAAACTTAGTCAATTCCTGCAATCACCAACGTCCACACATTGGCAAGCCTTAAAAAGAGTGAAGAGATATCTCAAAGAGACAATGAACCAAGGACTATGGATAAAAAGAAGTAACAGAATAAGCTTAAACGGATACAATGATGCAAACTGGGCTTCATGCCCTAATGACAGTAGATCAACGGCCGGTTACTGCATCTATCTAGGAGATAACTTGATAGCTTGGTCCTCAAAGAAGCAACATGTGGTTGCTAGATCAAGTACGGAGTCAGAATACAGAGCACTTGCCTCAGTAGCTTCAGAAATTACTTGGATTCAATCTCTTTTCAAGGAACTTGAATTGCCTTAAGTATCAACTTAAATCTTATGGTGTGACAACATGAGTGCTGGAGCATTAGCAGCCAAACCTGTATATCATGCCAGAACAAAATACATTGAACTGGACATTTACTTCATCAGAGATAAAGTTCTTGGGAAGGAATTAGAAGTGAGATGTGCATTCCTCTGATCAAGTTACAGATTTGTTAACCAAAGGTCTCACTCATTGTAGGTTTGACTTCTTAAAGGACAAGTTTGGAGTTATCTCAGTACCATCCAGCTTGAAGGGGGTGTAAAGAATTAATTCCACATTAGCTCAACCTCCACATTAGCTCGACATCATGCCTATACGTGCCACAATTCAACTACATGTCATTGCTGCCTTATTTATGTTACACCAGAATTCTGGTGTTGGTTTTCTTGTTGTAAATAGATTCCCTCTAGAATGTTCATTGTAAACTAAATATTGTATACAACTTCAGCAATAATAGGTGTGCAAATTATTCTCCTCAACTTCTTCTTTTCTAACTACTTACAACTACGCCACTTCCCCCAAACAATAGAGTTTTGATGTCCGTCAAGATATTCAAGTGAAAATGTTCAGGCTAAAGGATGTCATTTCCTTTAAATAACTCTTTTTAGGACATTTTTGGTACACGACACTAAACAAAATTAGACGTCAAAAGAATTATGAACAACATTTGTCAACGATTTTCGTTTATGATATTGAATCACTTACAGAACCATCATTGTTGAGTGTGCAGTATGCCGCCTAGAAAATTTTGATAACAGGACTGTGACAAAGTATGTGCACATAACATAAGATCCTACCATACCCAAAAGATTTTCCTTTTCCAAGGTAATCACAAGATAAGTAAAGAAAAATGGAGCCGTGACTGAAACTTGAATCAATTTCCCTTTGGAACAGTAAAAACTAAAAACACACATTGAAGAATTAATAATAAATAAAAATAATAAAGAAGAAAACGAATATTTATGTGGTTCAGCCCATTAAATTTTTTTTAGTAGAAAAAGAAATTTTATTTAAAGAATAATTTTCTTGTGTAACATATCTATATATACTTTGTCATTATAAACTCTCAATATAACATATCCATACAGGAATTTTATGTGGCAATCAAGGAAATGAAACCCTTTTGACACCATGAAAAAAATTAAAAAAAAAAGACTTCCAAAAATTTGAGTATGTTACCTATAAAAGAGCATATCTGCATGGCTATAAAATTTTTGCTCCTTTTTCTTGAACAAAATTCAAAATCAATAGATCATCCACTATAAACTTTAGCTACAGAACTTTGTATACCAATACTCATATGAAACATGCTTCAAATTATAACCCAATTGATGCCAAAATCTATAATCAGAACATCCGTCAATGATCAAACACAAATCACTATAGATTTCACTTTATGCACTTCCTCAGATATTCATACATTTTGTCCATTGCAAAGTAAAAGAATGTACATCCAAAATCCATCTTAATAGCAACTCCGCGAACTTTAAAGATTTCACCTGAAAGATTTATACATTGAAAGCAATAAATAATACTTACGAACAGAAGCTCAAACCAATCCGTTTCACATGTTTTTTCATCACAATTTATTTCCATTCCTAAACAGAGATAGATCACAATATCAAAAACCCAGCATATTTAAGCACATGATAAGGTTCATACCAAGGCCAATCGATCGCAATACAGTAGATATAATAAACCTGGTAAACAAAAACAATTACCCACTTATTTACAATCTTAACTAAAACAATAAACTAAGTGCCAGCAGTGGGCAATGCCGCCATAAACGAGTTGTAAGATGACTCCAGATCAAAGTGAAGTTGACGAGCCTGTTGCTCAGTCAGCTCATCAGCAGCACCCATTTTTGACAGCCTAGCAATCCAATCTCTCATCTTTGTCTTCCCCTCAAAATCAGGCGGTAATATTGTCAGCTTGTTGAGTGAAGCTGACAAATCAGACAACAATGGATGGACCTGATCAACTGCAACCATGTTCAACTTTAAAGAATCCATGGCTGTAATAAAATTCTGCACACACTCAGCCACAATGGCAGCTGAGGTAGTGGTAGACATCGCAGCAGCTGCTCGGTGCTCAACAGTGGCCGGAACCCCCGAAGTCACAAGCCTGTTGAGGGCAGCTGGGCAGTCCATTTTGTACGTATCATGAAACCGCTCAATGCTTGGGACTATATCTTTCAATGTGGAAGACAGGGTTCTGAAATGAGCAATCAACTTTTGGCATTCAGTTTCATATTCTACAGCTGAAATAATATCGCGCACATAAGCCCTCTCCAGTTTCTCTGTTGCCTTTATAATGGCAAACAGCTCCGCAAAATTCTCATACATCTCTCTTTCGCGCTTGTCATTCCATAGCTTAACCTCCATCTAAATACAAAAAATTATTCTAAGAAGTCGGATTGGAGAAGGAACAGGACACGCGCAAAGAGAGCCTAACTCTTGTAACTGCATCACAACAAAATCCCACAAATTTATACAAATATACACATAAGTTCAATCTCAAGAATCTCGAACTAAATTATCATTAACAAGCAATTTCCAAAAAGTCAATATCTGATAACCGACAGATTAACAGTTATAGGGAAATGAAACCCAAAGAAGAAATTCCTAATTTCCACGATGCATCATACATCAAACCTAAAAAGATATTCAAATACATATAAATATAAAAGTAGATATTGGAATATTGACCCTATTCTTTGGCGATTCATTATTCATAGCAAACTCCTAAGAATAATCAGCATTGAATCTACCTAAAAATTAAAGAAACCCAGTATCAAAAAACCAAAAATTAGACATCGGAAACGAACATCAAAAACCCTAATTTCTTAATCATAAATATAAACACACATCCACGCAAAAATACTCGAACACGACAAATCTAGATGAAGCATACCTCAAAAGATCGATAGCATTAGGAGACAGAAAATTCAAACAAATAAACAAAATCCCATATAAATATAGATACATCG
This sequence comes from Fraxinus cuspidata, assembly GCA_903798385.1. Classification (NCBI taxonomy): domain Eukaryota; kingdom Viridiplantae; phylum Streptophyta; class Magnoliopsida; order Lamiales; family Oleaceae; genus Fraxinus; species Fraxinus cuspidata. The sequence continues at coordinate 32,139 of CAIGRP010063298.1, read as the reverse complement.
AACACAATTATATCCATGTAGAGAGAGAAAGGGAGAGGGGTTTGCTTACGGAGAGAGAGACGCGTCTTTGAATTGTGAGAAGTGTTGCAGCGAGGAGCAGGTTGTTTCCAGTCTGAGGTTGCGTGTGGGGTTTACTTGGAATTGGAAATTATTTTTAAAAATAAATAACCTGTACTGGCTGTTTCCTCAACAATCTTGTTTGGAGAAAACAAAATTGTTAACTTATAAGTAATTGTGGATGTCATAGCTTTTAAGCTAAAAAATTTAAAAATTGCTCAACTTATTCAATTTGCCCATGTTTGGGCTCCATTAAAATGTGTTTTGGGGAAATGAGCGGTTGAAAAAAAGAAAGAGAAGAATATTTTTTTGATAAAATAGAGTCCAAACATACAGTTTATAGATCTTAACTTATAAGTCCTTGTTTGATTCCCAATTTTTTCAATGTACATTTTTCTCTCTCTTCTTTTCAAACACATATTTTTTCAATAAAATAATATTACACAAAAATTCAATTTTTTTATTATTTTAACAACACATTTTCTATCAATCTAGTATTCAAAAATACATTCTCAACAAAAAAAAAAAAAATGGGGCTCAAACATGGTGTTATATGTATGGCAAGTCTTTGCCCTTGTTTGGGTTCCATTATTCAACGAAAGAAATAATATATATTTTTTTTATTTTTTGGAATGTATATTTTTTTTTTTTAAAAAGGAAAATTTTAGGTTTATGTGCAATATTATTTTATTAAAAAATGTATGATTGATAAGAAGAAAAAAATAAAATTTAATTTAATGGGGACCAAACATGGACTTTATAAACACTTAAATCATTTTTATCTATATATTTCATAGGACTTATATCAATGTATTACTTATACCATCCTTATTTATATCTGTTTATAAACATTAAATTATTTATAAGTACTTGTCAAACATATGCTAAAATAGTTAATTAAATGTGTGAGTTCTATAAAATTTATAATCAAAATTAATTATTTACTTTGATTTAAATTTATATAAATTCTTTTAGCTAAGCCAAATTGAGGCAAAGATTCATTGTGAAGAGGGGAAATGCTAAGCACGAATAATGGTTAAATATCAATTATTTCACGGAAAAAAGATTTTAAATACCCATTTTATATTTAAAACTTTTACTGTATGTTTTATATCTATCATGCCTCCATTTGGCAAAATTTATTAATGGTCAGACTTTATTTTTAATTATATATTTTAATAGATTTTACAATGTTCTTTACGTCGTTTTTTCTTTATTTAATGTAATGATTTTATAAATTATTCTCATATTACTGTTACTTATGGAATAACTATAAATTGAAGGCTGGAAGGAAGAGTTAAATGGATTGGGACTATTTTATCCTTAGGGTTTGAAATAAAAATTGCTTTGCGTATTGAATTGATGGAGCAACTGACAGTAAGTGAATGGAATGACGTTTTGGCAATTAAATGTGAAAATAAGAGTGAAAATACTCAAAAATAAAATGTATGAACGTTTTACACAATAATTTAAAAAGGTATAGACGTTTTGTGGTAATTACCCGATCTTAATTTCTTTGTAGGTAGCCTGTCACCTCCAAATGCTTTTCATCCACATTAGATAGGGGCTTACATTTATTTCAATTGCACATGAAAATGGGGCTCAAATTCGTACAACCCTGAAACTGGTTCAAGTGGATATTGGAATTTTTGGCACAAATGACTCATTTTATGTTGACACCTATGTAGAGATCTTTGCTTTGTTCATTGAGGGAAAAGAGCACAAGCAAGTCTCTCGATCAACGGTGACAACCAGGGGCGGATGCAGCAGTTTAGGGGGTACAATCAAACTTGCAAAAAAATTGGGAGAAATTTTACAATCGAAAATTTACGTCTAAAAAAATCATACCCCTTGTAATTTTGCATCCGAAAATTTACATGAGATATGACTTTTTCGAATGTAAAATTTTGAAAGTTTTAGATGTTATATTCCATATAAAATTTCCTAATAAAATAATAAAAATTAAATTGAGAAATTTGTATCGCAAAAATAATAAATATTAATGAAATAATTGAATTTTAAAAAAAAATGCTAGTTAGACGTATTTTTTTAAGACTAACGTTTAACGTATTTTTAACTATTTTCGATATCTGTTTGGACTATTCGATATGACCATAATATAGTTCTCGAAATAAACCTTAAGATGACATAAACAATTTGTAGATTCGATTAATGTACAATCATCGGAAATTTTTTAAAATTAGCATGTTATCGAAATTCAAATTTATTATGATTTTGCTCCTGTTTGGTAAATATTAAAATCAAAATTTTAGTAAATTTTGATAAAAGTTAAATAGTTATAAATTCCATGAAATATGTTGTTAAAATTAATTGTTAATTTTGATTTAGATTAAAATTTAGATTTCAATCGATATCAAACATGATTCTATGAAAAAATTCAAAAGTTGGGGGATCACGTGCCCCCGTAACCCCCCGGGTCCACCCCCGGTGACAACTGACAACAACTATGATTTTATTTTGAAAAGCATGAACAAGGCGAATCTACAAGCTTCGGATGCAGTCCAATATGTTTAGTATCTTAATTTTGTATTTGAACATTCATACTCGAGGCTCAATAGGGCGTAACATTTGTTATTCATAAGCTTGGCAACATGTGAATTCTTTTCTTATTTTGACTATGTTTCCCCGTGTTAAGTTACTTTTTATACAAATGAGAAGAGATTAATATTTTATTTTTATTTTTTAAATGTAAGGTTTGTTATTAGGAAATTTTTTCATAAAATATAATTTAAAAAAAAAGTTATTTGAACGTAAATTTGGCATAATAAAACGTTCTCCAACTGAACAACGATAAAATCTGTGTATAATTGTCAAAATGTATTTAATTGTCATCCGTTACCGCTCCGAGTGGTCCAGCATGCATTAGTTACACCCTAATCATGTTGGGCCCGACAGTATGATCGCATGGCCCATGGTTACTTACGATTTCTTATAAGAATAAAAAAGAGGAATAATACATATCTAAAGTATTTGAAAGATATAATTTCAAATTTAAAAAATTATTTAAAATTTAAAAAATTATATCGTAAATTAGATTTTATTAATTAAATAGATTTAAAAAAATTAATAATTAAATATATTAAGGCCACAATTTTATACAACTATGGTCATAGTTACGTACTGGTCACAATCACAGTCACAAATTACAAATTTTATATGTCACAACTTCTTTATCGATCAGAGATTATCAAATTAATTGATCACGCATTATCTCTTGATCACAAATCACAAATTTTATAATTCACAACTTATTTATCGATCACAAATTATTAAATTAATATATCACGTATTATTTATCAATTACAAATTGTATATGTCATAACTAATTTCACAATCACAAATTATCAAATTAATTGATCACAAGTTAATAAATTGTGGTCATGACTACAAATTAGTCGTATTCTCACATTTTTAGGTCACATATTATTTATTTGTCATAAATTATCTATTCTATCGGTCACGCATTATTTACTGGTCACAAATTAACTAATTTATTTTTCACAATCACCAAAATAATAGGTCAAAAAAATCAAGCATTGCTGCACCTCACCACCACCTACACTACTACTATCGCATTGACACCACCAACACGACAGCACCACCACCACCTATACCACTATCTCACCATCATCGCTAGCACCATCACCAACACCATCAATTGCAAATAACCAACAAAAATCAACCCAAAATTACGACTAAGCAGTAGATTGGAGGAGAATGATTTAGGGCCATTTGGTTTGTGTTTCAATTTTCAATTTTGAATATTGATTTCATTTTCAATTTTCTATTTTGAGTGTCTATTCAAAAATTGCTAAAAACATGTTTGGCGAGTTATCTTAAAAATTTATTTCTCAAAACTGAAAACTTGAAAACACGTTTGGTTTGAAAATTAAAAAAAAAATTACGATATTTTTTTCCATGAAATTTGATTATTAAGTAAAAGTAGAATAATTTATGTTACTATATTATATAATAATATACACATTTTAAAGTTGGTGGATCATAAAACATTTTTTTCTTCGTACAAAATTAAAATAAAAAATAATAATAATTTGAGTTCAAATTATAGGAAATAAAAATAAAAATTATTGACGCGAACTGACAATATTTTCATCTTATTTGAATAAAATATATTTTTTGATTTTCTATGTAAATAATTATTAAAAGTTTGAACTATTTTTATTTTTTATTTTTCTAGAATCTTTTTATAATTTTAGATTTTATTTTTTCAAAATTTTTATTTTTTAATAAGATTTTAAAAATATTAATATAAATATAAAAGTTTAATTTTTACAATTTATTTAATAAAATTTATTTGAACGCTTGTTTTTCATATATTGAGTGTTTTTAGAATTTTTATTGAAAAACGCTCAAAACTTCAAAAATATGTTTTGAATTTTTTGTTATAAGTTTATCTCTATTTTCGAAAATGCATTTTTAGAAATATTCGACATCACATTTTCAATATTTTTTGTAAAACTGAAAACATGTTGAAATCAGTATATTAAACGCACCTTTAAAGTTTGGGAGTATGGTTGTAAATGGATTAGATTTTTTCAGCATGTATGTCATGAAATAGAATTTGAAGTTCTTGTACTTGTCTTATAACAGTTTTGGAGTCTATTATTTTGTAATCCAAAAACTCGCTGACAATGAATTTATTTGTTTCGACATTATCGGTCTTGTACTTATCTTCCAACGAATCACATAGATCCTTGATCGAGTCCATCGAACTATACTCTCCATTAAATGTATTGTCCAATCCACTTAGGATGTAATTTTTGCAAAGGAAATGTGAATACTTTCATGCTTCCAATGCAATAATCGACTCACGATTATTTTCTCCTTCTTATACATCAGAAGCGCTTTCTTTTAAAAACTTTGCCAAATTCAAAGTAGTAAGATAAAGCAACATCTTTTGTTGCCATTTTTTAAAATCTACACCTGCAAACTTTTTCGATTTTTCTACATGTGGGATGTAAGAGCTTGATATAGGTATGGCCAAAGGTAGAACCACATGGTTCATACTATTTGTTGTTTGACTCGAAGTAGTCTAAAAAATATTCATTTTCGTTATAAACAGAAGTTCAATGTACAAAATAATAAAAGAAAGGAATAGCACACAAAGACGTATTCCAAAGATAGACAAAGGATATCCAACAACAACCACAAACAAATAATAGTATATTGAAATAGTTGTGACAAATAAATATTTAAGTTTAATTCGTATGAATGTAATTAAACTCTAGAAATGAAAAGAAAGAAGGTAAAAAAAAAAGTAATTCAAGGCAAGTGAAAACACTTTCTTTGTAAGAAAAAATTGTCCAACAACGGTGCCAATGGTTTACGGCACTTATCTCTCAAAATACAACGAATTCAATTTGTGGTAGGATACACTTCAAACCACAAGCAACAATGAACTTTGAAAGAAAATTTTCCCTTTGCAAGAAAATGTTTTTGGAATGACTTTTGGAGAGTATTTTGCCAGAGTTTATAATGTAATGCCCAATGCAAAATTATATGGATGCATAATGAACATTCAAATGGTCCTATTTATAGAAGATGAGGGGTTGTGAGTGAAGTGTTACGCCCCAAACTCAATAACCTTCGCGAAGGAAAACATTCATTACTGTTGCTAGCTCTCGCTCGTGCGACAGTAACATATTCAACGGAATCTCTCTCGCTCACCTGTTGCTAGACAATCGCTTGAGCGACAATCTTATCGTTCGAGCGAGCTATGGAGTTGGGCATCTATTCCGATCAATTTTTTCTCTTTTCTATACAATTTTGGACCTTAATTTTTCATTCATCCGAAATTTATTTTGAAATTTCAAATATACCACGACAATCTACTCGACGAGTAGAACAAGATAGTCTATTTATATTTGTAATTTTACTATCGGATCAAATTCGAATATTTGTCCAATTGACACAAAATTATTTTTTAAGTTGTATACTTAGCTAACTTTTCATTCTCTAAACCAAATTCCAACTTATGATTAAAATTGTATGATCTTGACATTTAATGAAGTCGTTTTTCCTTTCTTTTCCCTTGTAAGAAGTGTGTAAATTTTAAAGTATTAGGGCCACATCTTTTTCTAGAAAGGGAAAAGGCTTATTTAATTAACCAATGAGGGTTCTTGTTGTCATGCATATATGCACATTATGCGTCCCTTTTAACTTGATTTCTATATGTCCCACACCAATCGACATATTGGAGTGGGGGACCTGAGGGTGCCCTTTTACTTGAGCCAAAGGGCTCTTTACTCACAATTATTATTTGTACATAAAGAGTTAAAGAAAGTTTTACTGATAGATGAANTGAGGGTGCCCTTTTACTTGAGCCAAAGGGCTCTTTACTCACAATTATTATTTGTACATAAAGAGTTAAAGAAAGTTTTACTGATAGATGAAGTGTTAAAAGAGTGTAAATGATTTATTTTATTTGGTCAGAGAAATTCTAACTCAATCATATCTTACTACATCATGCGTATGTAAGTCATGTACAAGTAGTACAACCTGATCTTGGAGTGGGGGACTTGAGGGTGCCCTTTTACTTGAGCCAAAGGGCTCTTTGATCACAATTATTATTTGTACATAAAGAGTTAAAGAAAGTTTTACTGATAGATGAAGTGTTAAAAGAGTGTAGATGTTTTATTTTATTTGGTTAGAGAAATTGTGACACAATCATATCTTACTATATCATTCGTATGTAAGTCATGTACAAGTAGTACAACCGTCAATCGATGCATCAATATTCCATGCATTTGAGTGCCAAAATCAATCCATGCATTTCACATGCATGTATCTCTCACTTTGAGTACCAAAATCAACTTGTCTCCGAGTATTCAATACTCAACATCTTACTTATAGTCTTTCTTTGAGACTCATTTTGAGAGGAAAAAAAATGCATTTTTGAATAGTTATCTTTGGAGAATGTTTAAAAATGAAGAATTTTTTTTTATTTATGTGTTATATTATTTTATTGGAGAATATATAGTTGGAAATGTGTCCCTCTCTAATAACTTTTAATTTAATTTAATTTTTATTACAAGATCATTTTTAAATAGAACCCGAGTTTTGAAAAATTGAATTTTTTGATAGAATGGGGCTCAAGCAAGGGTTTATTTTTCTTCCATGTCCAACCCTCCCAACTAATAACAAAGAGGACAAAATGAAAAAAAACTTGTTAGCTTAAGCTTTGTTCAAAATTGCTTCAAACGATGTCTTCTTATTTAAGTTTGTTAAATAAAGCAGCTCAGGTGCAATAAGCAGATAAATCTCGCGATAAAAGAACAAAATTTCGAATAATTTACATAACTTAATGCATAATGACACAGCTTACAATAGGGTTGTTAAAGTTCCAACGGCTTTAGATAGTAAAGGATTTTTAATAAGATTTAACTAAAATTTACTGGTTTTGAATCTTTTGATGATGCTGAAAGCAGGAGGATATTGATCTCATGGAGAATCTTGGTGTAAACAGCTTCCGGTTGTCTATATCATGGACAAGGATTCCTCCCAGTAAATTTTGAAATTTGCATTTGAACAGACAAAAGTTCCTTCAGTATATTTATTTTGTTCCTTTCATCACTAACGAGAAATGAACCGAACAAGTGGCAGAAGAGATATTCATGTGAAGGACCTTAAATATTTTTTGTTAACAATTGTTTCTTCACTGACTAGTTTTTACTAATTAATTCTGAACCAGAGAGGAGATTTGGAAAAGTGAATATGGCAGGTATCAATCACTACAATAAGGTCCTCGATGCACTCCTTTGCAGTGGTTATCTACTTTGCTTACCGGAATCATGTAACCCTAATAGGTATAGGTCTGATAAGTCTGAAGTACAATAACAATTCCATTTATGGTTGTTTGATGAGCCGGATTATACATTATAGTATAAACCAGAACTCAAGAAGAAAAATAAGTTAAAATCTTATCAATTTTACTATAGAATTAGTTTTGCAAGACTTTTGCTTCTTATAATATAGTCAAACAAGAGCTTTCAGAAAATCATTCAAACGTGTTAGAAATAAGTTTTTTAGACTCAAAAGTAGTTTTTGGTTTATCAAAAGTCCCGTCAAATGGGCCCGCAATATTGTTTAGCTCTATGCACCAAACATGCGTAATTGACGCTGTTTGGATAATTTCATTTTCAGGGATACAACCATTTGCTACATTGACTCATTATGACATCCCTCAAAGAACTTGAAGAGCATGGCTAAGCCCAAATATACAGTAAGCTGCATTTTGCTTCATCGATTGAAACATATCAGTTTTCCGGAAGGAAAAATAATGACGCTTTTAAAAACTAAGTATACATTTTGCAGGAAAGATTTTGAATATTATGCAGACATAAGCTTCAAATAATTAGGGAAACGAGTTAAATACTGGGTGACCTTCAATAAGCCTAATGTAATGGCTGTTCGAGGATACAGATGAGGAATATATCCTCCTTCTCGCTGCTCTGGTTCATTTGGAAACTGCAGCAAAGGCCATTCTGAGAAAGAACCTTTAATTGCTGCACATAACATGATCTTGTCCCATTCAGTTGCTCTCAACATTTACCGGGCTAAGTACCAGGTTGTGCACGTAACTTTCTATGCTAATATTTTAAAATATAAAATAATAATAATAATAATAAATTATCGATTTCAGAATAAATTATGGAAAGATCGTAAACCTGCTAAAATTGTTAGATATTATTCTAAAAGACTGCAGTAGATTGGGTATATGAGTACCCTCAAGGAATGGAGAAGATCGTAACATGCATAAAGGACAGATACAACAATACTCCGATGTTCATCTCCGAAAATGGTAAAACAAATAAGCTTGATAGAACGTTTAGAAGTCGTTTCGAAAGTGCTAAAATGAAAATCTTGCAGGGTTTGGCTCTCTCAAGAAAGTGAATTCATCTTTAGAAGATTTCCTCAATGATGTCGAAAGAGTGGAGTACATGAGTTGCTATTTGGAATCCTTGGCTAAGGCAATAAGGTATTTTAATTAATCCAAAAAAGAAAACAAAGAGCGTGTTGATCTTGCTTAAAAGCATCTTTCTAAGTACTTATTTGGACACTATGGGTCATAGGGCTTCTACTTCTTGTAGAAAAACTTGTGAAGAAGTCACCTTAGACTAACTTTTCAAAAATATCTTCCAAAACACTTATATAAAATTTTCCAAAAAAATTCAAAAGTAACTTTTTAATTTCAGAAACAACTTTTGATTTTTCAAAAACCTTGTTGAACGATTCTTGTGCACTAGCATGTTATCCGAAAAAGTTCAAAAAAAATGTGCTATATATTTGTGAATTTGTGCAGAAAAGGAGCTGATGTGAGGGGCTATTTTGCGTGGTCCTTGCTCGACAACTTTGAGTGGATATCTTGATATACTATAAGATTTGGGCTTCACCATGTTAATTATAATACTCTCAAGAGAACTCCAAAATTATCAGCCACTCGGTACAATGGAGCAAAACAAAATTCTAAGTACATGGGAATCGTCGAGAATGGAATCCATGCAATGAAGTTTTTTTATTATTGAGTCTCAATACAATTTTTTAGGGCAAATTCCCAAAGAAATAGGTTGGGAAAACATAATCGAGTCGAGTGAATTACTGGATAAATAAATAACGTAATTTTATCAACTTCAATAATGGAATTTTTGTCCTTTATTTGTCTTGTAAAAGGGGTAAACCCCTAATTATTGATATCATATTATATTTTATTGCAATTGTATAATATTCCATTCATATCATGGTAACTTAATCTCTACTTAGACAATTTCAGAAATATTTTAAGGTTTTGTTGCCCAACTCCCCTACTTACTACAAAGTTTTTGGAAATTATTTGGTAGCTATAGTAATATCGAATAGACTTAAAGCCACCCTCTTGTTGATGACAAAAATGACGTGATATTATTATTAATTTTTTTTTTTTATCAATTTTTACAGATTTGAATGAAATAAAAGTGCAATAATGATAAAAATTGATAATTTGAGAGATAATTTGTTTGTTCGGATTCTCATCTCATTCAAATTATGTCCATTTATATAAGCTGATGGATTCAAGCTAGTTGTCCTAATCATGTCAAACTACAATATTTTGGCCTAGAGTTACGTGTCATCGCCCATTTGAAGAGATTTTGCCCTTGTTTGAAATCCATTTTTTTAAAATATATTTTTTCTCTATTTTTTTCAATCACGCATTTTTTCAATAAAATATTACACGCAATTCAAAAGCTTTTCTTTCATTTTTAACCACACGTTTTCCATCTATCTACTATTTTAAAATACATTTTACATCAAAAAATAGGGCTCAAACAGACCCTTCATTGGTTGGTAAATTCAATTGATGCAGGTCATGATGACACTTAAACCTTAGACATGAGCCTTAAACCATCATGTCATCTTCCTAATTGATTGGTATGCACAGTACTACTATCAAGTGCGAGCATTTCCTTGATAGCTTTATTATATGACATTTCAGATACTTCAACTCCGACCTCTATCAATAGGATATTGAGTCGGGTACCAAACTAACATGTATGAACTCTTCAACAAGTAAGCTTTTTTGACCAAGTCAAGAAGAGCTCTCAACTTATCCAACATAAGATCGACAACAACCCAAGGTCTAAGTTCTTTCTTTTAAGATATCAAACCTTTAGGGGATGGTGGAAAACACCTATTCTCGTAGGTTGTGCATGGACGACACAGATATAATTTTTATATACAATATGTTAGTTATCTGAATAGGAATTGGACGACTACTTGATTACAAAATAATTTCTGTTTAAATAACAAATCCATGAAAGAATTATTTGTTATTAAAAGAGCTAGTCAACTGTTTATTTATTCAAATATATTTTTCATAAAACACACAATTTACTATATTTTCATATATGACTCACGGCTTATGAACATTTAAAAACACTAACAAACAAGCGCTTAACTTATGTGCTCGACCATAATGTTATGCAAAAATATTTGAAGTTTATTATTTACAATATATTATATAAATATAATCTATAAATACATAAATTTGTCAAAAAGGATTTGTCGGTTCCAACAAATTCTAAACCTGCCTAACTAATCCCAGGGTTTATTTTTTGAATACGCGTCAAAAATTAGTCAATAATGGGGTTGGTTTTCCCAACTTTAGACTCTGTCAATTGCAATCCGATTATGCCCCGTTTGGTAACAATTAAAATAAATATTTTAATTTAGGTTAAAATCAATAATTAATTTTAACTACATATTTTATTAACTTTTATCAAAATCTATTAAAAATTTAATTTTAATTTCCATCAAACTGGAATATAAGGACAAGTTAAGGGTCGGTCCAATTCGAATTTTGTGCTTATACTTTGAAGTATTTATATGGATTCTTTTAAGTGATTATATTTTGTAGAGTTCGTAAACTTTTACTGACTTTTACAAAAAAAAATTTATAGACTTCAATATAAAAAAATCTTCCGTAGATTTACATAAATTTTTATAGATACTAGATTTCTATTTGAAAATATTTTCGTAAGATTTTCATTAAAATATATTGCATTTAATCAATCGATAAAGACATCCATACTCCTCGCGATTAAAAAATCATACTTTTTCACGATTGACTAAACTAGTTGAAATTCATCAACAAACTAACAATAAAAAAAAAAAAAAAAGGTTTACATTTAATACATCCAAAATCTTTTACTTCATAAATGTAAAGTCTAATTAAATACATCCCTAAAAGGTGTCTTTATCTTTTTACAAGATACAAGATTTTTCAATTTTATTCTATTTTCTTAGAATTTTTTCAATTTTATTTTTTCGACATTTTTCATGTGTCAAGTGGTTCATTTTCAATTAATTTATTATTAATTTTCAACAATCAATATCCTAACTACAAAACCAAAATTTCAACAAATCGTAGCTTGAGGGATTCACCTACATCCATTTGCTCGTTGAAATCAAAATTGGCGTAAATTACACTCAAAGAAAGAACACGACTTTTGAAGTTTTCAAACTTGAGGAAAATGTTATTAAAGAAAGATTCGATTCACATCATTATGAATTAAAAGCTCTATATTTTAAGTCAATCAAAATATACAACAGGAATACTTTTAATTTTTAATTTCATCTTTTATACTTCAAAATGAGCAATCTTAGAGGCTATTTCTAGGGGTTATATTCCCACATCAGTCAATTGGAAAGATTGGACAGCAAGTCGATAATTTATGTCATATAGATACTCGTACAAATATTTATTTGCGAAAGACGATATAATCAATGTCGAAACGTGACAAAACAAAACGAACTTTAATAAGATAGAAATTTCCATCAAGTTGTGTCTTAGGGAGGAAATCATCTACGACCCCTTCGTACGTTTAAAAAAAATTGGTGCAAATTACGCGCAAAGAAAGAACAAGAAAAGTGTTGGAAATTTTTATTAATAGACCATTATTATCATTATCACTTAAAGCTCTACTTTTTGTATATTATATAAATATTTTAAACTTTTGAAATTATTGCAATTTGAAGGACCCCACAATCTCCACCAACCCCCAGTTCTGTATGGATGAGTACGACTTGATTTTGATATAAAGGTCGTGTTTTCTTTTTTCTTTCTTTTCTTTTTTTTTTTTTAATGAAATGACTACCAAAGTTTGACAATAGTTACTTAGGTAAATGTAACATGAAATGAACTTAGCCACTTTCGTTATCTAATAACCGACTAATACGTGTCATAACTTGACCGATTTTAGCGTATTCATTTTTCCATTAAATCATCATGAAAGAGTTTGCTTCCAATGAATAAAATTTAGGGAAAATTGCATAAGCAGTATCAAACCTTCATTAAATAACAGACTTTGTCCAAACATTTCATTTGTACTAGCCACGGTACAAAATCTTTCAAAATGTTGTAGTTAGAGTCCAAGTTGATGAAAACTGTTAGTTTGACCTTTAGGTGACAAAAAATCAAAAAATTGGAATTTTATCTCTACTAGTTGAACGTGAATTACATGTTATTCTGAATTATTTTATAAGTGTTGTAAAAGTAATATTTAATATCAATTTGTTGGGAGGATTTGTTGAGTCTCAAATAAGCTAAAGAAAATAAAATTTAAGACATAAATTTAAGAAAATAAAATTATACTTTCAAAACTTAACTTCTATGATTCAAATTTTTTGTCATGATGAAATAATACAAATGAATAACTTTTTTATGATATATTTGGTACATAAAAATTACTCCAGTCGTCTAATTTATATAAGTTAATTTTGTTTTTTACATTGATTAAGAAATCTTATTTAATGTAATTGAAAAATTAATTTTTGTCAAAAACTTCCATAATTTACCATTATTTAATTATCAACAATTAGTAGTAAATTATTGTTGAAATTAATAAAAAAATGAATATTTTAATTTTCAAGAAGAATGTATCTTTATATTTGTATAATTTCAAGATCGAAAAATGCCATCTATTATTACGATGTTGAAATATCTGTGATGTGGCAATATATGTGAAAAAATGGGATTAGACAATTCAATTTTTACGAGAGAAATGAGAAGAAAAAAGAGAGATAAATGTGAGAAATAATAGATTGGTATATCATCGATATTTCTTCATCATGATAATAAATAACATTACTCTTCAAGATTAAATGTGAAAAAATTGATTATAACTAGACAAATTAAATAAGGTATATTAGTAAACAAACAAAACAAAACATTTTTTATAAAGAAACAAAGCTATATAATTGATACAAAAAATAAATAAAAAATCATGATGATAAATAACATTACTTTTCAAGATTAAATGTGAAAAAATTGATTATAACTAGACAAATTAAATAATGTATATTAGTAAACGAATAAAATAAAACATTTTTTATAAAGAAACAAAGGCTATATAATTGCGACAAAAAATAAAAATAAAAAGTCGACGCATATAAATGAGACGGATGGAGTAATTGTTAAAATATAAATTTAAACACCCATTAAAATTCCTAGATACATGAATAAAAATAAATTTATTATACCCCTATTTGGTTCACATTTTGGGAGTAAGAATGAATTTTTACCGTTAATGTGATGGAGAATATGTGGTTGAAAAAGAAGGAAAAATTATTGATGTGATGGAAAATATTATTTTATTGAAAAATGTGTGGTTTAGAATGAGTAGAAGAATGTGAATTAAAAAAATAATGTGAATTAAAAAGGGGTTAATAATAACTTTAGATTCATGTAAATCATAATTCATCAAATCAAGATTGGTTGAATTTAGATTAATGTGAATATTAATAAACTGATAATTAATAACACGAAATTCATGCATGACAAGATTTTTGTAGTATTTATTATATATTGAAAAACGAAAAGTATGGTATTATTAAAATAATTGAATTGTAGTAAAGTTAAAATCGTAAAAAAAAAATAAAATTCTCACGTGTTATTTAATATATTATAGATTTATAATTAATTAATTTCAACTTCATTAGTTAAAATAAAAAACGTGTCCTAAACTTTAAGTTACATTAATTTCACGTCCGATTTACGGAAAATCCATCCAGATATGCACTGATGTGGCATCATACCCTACCATTATTAATTATTTGGATAATACGTGTCAAAAATTATCATTAAAAATCTTTACCTACCAGATAAACGTTAACATCTCTATTTCTTTTCTATTTTCTATTTAATCCCCCAACTTTGACCCTCTTTTACGTAAGAGTATACAAATAATTTAACATATTAGGTGGGTGCATAATTACTTAGAAAATTGGCATTTAAATAACAATTCTCGTGATTTCAGTCAAATTCGATCAGGATACAGAATAAGTGTGGACCTAATTTAATTTTTTTTTTCAAAAATAAAATATAAAAAAATTGTATTTTTTCCCAATTTTTTACGTATAATGGCCCCCACCTGCCTCCGCCACTAAATTAGGAATTTGAGTTTCTTATCTATTTCCCTTTTATACTCGTAAAGATTCAACCACAAGTCAAAAATATCCATAAATTTTGAAACTTTTTTTTTCTCTCTATCTTTTCAATAATTCTCGTTTCTTCTTCTTCTCCATTTTTTTTTTTTTTTATTAATTTTTGGCTAGAGTTTCAAGTGTTATTGATACAAGTTAAAGGGACACATTACTAAAAAGACATTAGTCGAATTCTCTTTCTTGACTTATAAATATGTAGTTGTTATACATCACCTTCACATCCACATATGTATAATGCTGAATATAAGTTTAATCCCTTTTTCTTAAAATAGTAAAAATAAAAATAATTTTAATTAATTTTGAGGATAATCTTTCTCTGTCTTAAAAAATTGTCCTCAACTTCTTATTTTTTTAGCATTTGGGGTCCGACAAATTTTGGCAAACATAATACGAAACTTTACAAATACAACACAAGAATTGACCGCTGTAATCTCAACTACAAACATCACTGTAGTAGGCGGTGGCAGCACTCTACACTTAATAGATAATGCATAAAACAGTAATATAATGTTGATTTATTGTCTCGTTTGGTAGAAATTAAAATCAAAATTTTAATATAAGTCAGAGTCAATAACTAATTTTAACCATACATTTTATGAGAGTCACAACTTTTTAGCTATATATTTCATCAACTTACATCATAATCGACTATTATATATCCCCCACCAAATAGGGGTTAATATACTCTTTATCCATTCCATTCTTGATTTTTGCGCTTGTCAAATACTTTTCTTGACCAAATTGGTGGTTGACCATATGATAACTATAAAGGATTATTTAATTTGTGGAAGGCTGTGAGATTTGAATAAATCAAAGAGTCTGTTACTTCCCTCTTCTTCCACCTACCTTCTATTTATGTATATATAGACAATTGTAGATTGAAAAAAAAAAAACCTTGAGAGTAAAATCCTTACAGCAAGAGAGCATGGAGATTTCCTTACAAAATATAGTTGTCTTAATACTGGGATTGCTTGTATGTCCTTTCTTGGTAGAATGTCATCTCAAAACTCTGAAATACAGATCAAATGCCTCTCCCTTTCCAGCCAACTTCCTTTTTGGGACTTCATCTTCTGCATATCAGGTACACAATTCCCTTCTTTAATCATATTCGTTCCCACGAAAAATATAATCAATCGGCAAGCATTACTGCAATATACGACAATTTTTGATGTTACCTAAGTAGAGAGTTGAATATTGTACTGATTTTTTGGTGCTGAATGAATTCTGTTCTTCCTCAACTTTTGCAGTATGAAGGTGCTTTCGCGGCCGATGGTAAAGGTCTGAACAATTGGGATGTTTTTACACACAAACCAGGTAATGAAATTAACATCACCATCATATTTCTGTCACTCAGAAAAGGTTGCAAGGGTCATCAAAAATAATTGGAAAGTATTAAAGATGATAATAAAGCAAAAATCTTTTTCTATGACGTGGTTGAAAAGTAACACGAGGAAACTTTCGTTTTGATTGCCAATATTTTTCATGAAAAATGTGTTTTTTCACTTAATTTCCTATTTTGTACCGTTTAATTGTCAATTTTTTTTTTCTCACGTGACCATATTTTCCTTAAAAACAAGAAAAATATTTTCTTTAGGGTTATGTGATTTTTATTTTCCAAGTAATTCACTCTTTCTTTCTCTCTTTCATCTTTCCACTCTCTCATCTATCCATCAATAAAAAAATAAACATATATAATACTTTTCAAGTAGAAAACTAAATGAATCAAACACATTTAATTAATAATTTTCATACAAATAAGTTATAAGCAATTGAATTATCTAAAATTTATTTTCTTTTCATGCAAATTCTATGTTCGCAATCAAACGCACAATAAAATCTAATTTTGATAACCAACCACAATTAAATTTGTGTAAATACTAAATAATCATTAACACAACCACACTTTTGCAGGTACTGTAATTGATGGAAGTAATGGAGATATTGCTACTGATCACTATAATCGTTATCTGGTACCCCAGCCATGAACTGTTTCTTTTCAATTAGGAAAGCAACTTTTTAACCTTAGACTGCATTCATGAATTTCTTGAAACCTTAATTTCTTGAAACAGGAAGACGTAGATCTTATGGCCTCTATGGGAGTGAACAGCTATCGGTTTTCAATTTCCTGGGGAAGAATCCTACCAAGTGAGCACATTTCTCTTATCATTACATGCTGAATCCATTATAAATGATGTTTCAAACTGCTCCCTCCATCCCATTTATGTAGACTTATTTTGTATTTCACACGGATTAAAAAATCTTATTTGCCCTTATTTATTTCAAATTAAAATTAGATTTTAATTTAAGTCAAAGTCAAATAATCAATATTAACCACATTTTTCATGGGACCCACAACTTTTTAACTACACATTTCAAAAACTTCAATCACAATCTGCTAAAAATCCAATTTTAACCCCCACCAAACGCTCAATGTTATTGGAAAATCAATTTTTGCAAAAAACATTCCCAATTTACCCTCATTTAATTATCAATAACTCACTAAATTGTTATTGGAAGTAATAAAGAAATAAATGTATATTAGTAAACGAACAAAACAAAATATTCCTTATAAAGAAATAAGGAAAATGAATCTATATAAATGGGACGGAGTGAGTATTATATATCATTAAAACTAGATTTCTTTCTTAATAGACGTTGACTGTACAACTTCCTAATTTAAAACTCTCTTGTTGGAAAACAGAAGGGAAATATGGGGCTGTTAATTTGGCAGGCATTGACCACTACAAGAAGCTCATTGATGCTCTCCTCCTCAAAGGTTTGGCTCCGTCTGTAATGTTACCAACAAATTTGGCTGCAGGACAGAGATCAACTAATGACAATAAATTTTTTTTAGCAATAATATTCATGTCTAAAGATCTAGTCCACATTAAAAATTATTAAGGAAGCAACAACTTCCTCATTTCTCATGATCCGGTCTTTGTCCATAGGAATCCAACCAGTGGTGACAATGAATCACTTCGACATCCCTCAAGAATTAGAGAACAGATATGGAGCCTGGCTAAGTCCCAAATTGCAGTATGTGCAATTAGTCTTTCGAGCATTTACATGAAATAAATGAGTTTGAACTTGCTTGGCTTAATCTAAAGCCAATTTTTTGTTTCTTTTCAGGGAAGATTTTGAATACTTCGCAGACATTTGTTTCAAAAATTTTGGGGACAGAGTAAAATATTGGATCACCTTCAATGAGCCAAATGTGTTTTCCATTTTCGCTTATCGCTTTGGCGTTTACCCTCCAGGTCGTTGTTCCAAACAATTCGGGAACTGCAGAGTAGGAAATTCAGAGACGGAGCCCTTCATCGCTGCCCACAACATTATTCTGGCTCACGCAGCTGCTGTCAATTTATACAGAACTAAATACCAGGTAAACTGTCTGTTTCTTATCCACCAATACAACATTTAAGACTCAACAAAACTATCAGATAAGTTTACAGTGATTTTAAAAGGAAAAGATACCAAGCACTATACAACAAATTTGTCTCGAGTATGCAGGAGCCAAAAAATCAAAAGTTTAGGGGCTGTTGTCTTTGTATTTCAATTTTGAGTTTTGAGTTTTGAGTTTTGTGTTTTGAGTGTCTATTTTGAGATTGTTGAAAATGTGTTCTCTTTGACATTTTGAAAAATTATTTTGAAAACGCCAAAAATAAGTTTTGAAAATTTTGTTTGACTTGATTATAACTGAAAACACTCAAAACGACAAATTTGTCGTTTTGTGTTTTCTTTATAAATTTTTAACTTGTTTTCAAAAATGCGTTTTCGAAAATGGGAAAGAGAACGCGTTTTCGCTATTTTGGAAAATCGAAAACAGAAAACGGGTTGAAAATTGTAAAGAGAACAGGCCCTTAGTTTCTTACAAGGTAATATTCACTCACCAAACTCCTTTGTTGGTAAATTCCAGAAGCGACAAGGAGGTCAAATAGGAATTGGGGTACAGGCCCTATGGTTTGAACCCATAAGCAACTCCACCGCTGACAAGCTAGCAGCAGAAAGAGGCCAAGATTTCCTTTCAAACTGGTAACTCCCTTCAAAATTCAACCCATATAGGAAATGACTCTTGATACATAAAAGAGAAAAAATGAAAAGAAAAAAAATCATGGTGATGAACTAATAATTAATGCTATATTAAATGCGGGCAGGTTCCTGGACCCAATCATACTAGGAAAATATCCAAGGGAAATGAAGAACATTCTTGGATCTACTTTACCAGAATTTTCAAGCAATGACTTGTTTAAACTACAGAAGGGATTGGACTTCATTGGCTTAAATCATTATGCCGGCTTCTATGTCCAAGACTGCATGTTTTCGACATGTGAACCCATACCAGGGACCTCGAGAACTGAAGGTTTCATCAGACAAACAACAGAGAAGGATGGCATTCCCATTGGGGAACTTGTAAGTTCGTTTCCAGCTTTATAGTTTCAGCAGTTGTCCTAGCATGATTACTGATGTGTCTAATTTTTGCAGACAGGGATGGAGCCATTCCATTATTACCCGCAAGGAATGGAAAAAATTGTCACTTATCTAAAAGAAAGATACAACAACACACCAATTATTATTACAGAAAATGGTTAGTACAGCAGACAAGAATAATAATATAGTTTCCCTTTTTCTTTGTTCTTCCTCCTTACAATTCGTTAGTTATTTTCAGGATTTTTTCCATTTTTTTAAAATATTTGATATATTATTGACAAATATAAGATGAATTTTAGGATATTGCGATTTCAGCAATTCGAATTCCACCATTGAAGAATCTGTAAATGACAGCAAGCGAGTAAAGTTCCTGGCCAACTACTTAGATGCCCTGTCAACAGCCATAAGGTAAACACACTAGTTCTTGATGCAAAAAATAAACAAATTTCTTATCCATCAACAAGACCGATTAACTATAAAAGGATGCATTTGGTTCTCCTGTTTCTTCACGTACTTGAAATTCTAAAATACAACAAACTTTGGCCGAAAGTTGAGTATTGACATTGAATCACAGCTGATCATCTGTGTACTTCACTACATGAACAGGAAAGGAGCAGATGTGAGGGGATACTTTGTCTGGTCCCTCCTCGACAACTTTGAGTGGGTATCTGGATACACTAAACATTTTGGGCTTTACCGTGTTGATCAGATCACTTTAAAGAGAATTCCAAAGTTGTCATCAACTTGGTACAGACACTTCATTGCAGAACACGTAAGTGCTGAAGCTCGAGCAAAGAGCTAATTTCACGAGTCTCCAATTTAGAGAGACATTAAAAATACCTAGTTCTTGGATTGTATGAACGAATGAGGAGATATATGTTTGACATTTAAAATCCTATTGTTTGAAGGTGAATATTCTACTATTCCAGTAAAATTCTAAAATTTAGTACAGATTTCGGGAAATGAAGATAAGAATAAAGATAGGATTTAAAATAGAGCGATTCAAATTATGTTTTTTTAAAATTATATTAGATTAATTTTAATATTTTCATAAGTTTTAAGTTTATTAGAAGTTTTTTAACTTCTCTGCCCGATAACAAGGGGCTTATTCATTGTAATATGTACACTTTGATAATGAATAAAAACTTATATTTACTCCCTCTAATATTTTTCTATCTTTTTATTGTTCGTTGCATATTAAGTCAACATATTTCGTGAATGTACTTCTGCGATGAGGCCAGAGATGCGCTCTATTATAATATGAAAGATATCGCCATAAGCCAAATTTGATTTCATTTCCTTACTTTATATACTAAGGGGGAAGTGATGTGATGGAAAAATGTGCTTAAAAAATAATAAAAAGTTTTGGATGAGATGAAAAATATTATTTTAATGAAGGATGTGTGGTTGAAAATGAGTTTTGAAAGTATGTGGATCAAACAGGGGGCTAACTTATGGTGAAATTTCAAACATTTTAAGTTCACACAGTACATATTACAAAAACAACTTTATCGTAGTGCAAATCCTTCGTGCTCATCAATATGATTTGCCTTATCTTGACAAGGTTCAAACTTGGTGCACACTCAAGTTTGACAGCCCCCTCACAAGTTTGAATATTGTGGAACACCACAACACTTGGTCACTAAGTTTTTCTTCTACGCATGTGATTTTATAAAATTGTTTATGATGGAATGACATAAGATTTATGATATGTCCATAGATGCATGATGCATCTTCTCTCCTGGATATGATGTGGAAGATGCCTTTATGCAATTGCTATGTTCCCTTCATCTCCTCTTTTTCTACAGTTCTCAATTCTCGCTGAACCAGACACTAGTCTAACCCTTTGGCCCTTCCACTTAGAATTCTCCCCGAGCACATTGCCATCCTTTCTCCAACTGAAACAAAACTTAACAAACTTATAGTCCGTCAGCAGACATGAATATCCACACCCAAGAGAATATCATATCCCATAATATTCTTATTCTGTCCCAGAATATAAGATGGGTAAGAAATTTAACTTGAACAGCTCCTATGGTCAAGACCAAGTAATCTAACTATATTAAAACTTTTTGCCAGGATTCTTTGCAGTCCTCCTCTTTTGATGCACCAACAAGAGGAAATAGATGAGAAGGTTTAAATTCTAACTAATTGATACCCTGGGACAAAGGTGGAATAGTTGAAAGAAGAAAAATGATGCAATATATCTTAGGTATAGAAGCAATATGGCACAAGATACAGAGTCAAATTTATATCATAAAGGCATCTGTAACCAACGTTCAGGTCAGCATAGATTATGAGAATTTTTTCCAATATTGACAATAAATAAATCTCTAAATTGCATATAAAAAAAAAAAAATTGTTAACTAATCAAATAGTACTACTAAGTGAGGTTGCAGTACAAGTTCAATGCACCTGTATGAAGTATATTGCACCATTGATAGAAATGTAGAAAATCCCCAGTTCATCAGCCGGCAAACTTCTAGCCTGCCAATAATCCAGATAAAGGGTTTGAGATTCCTCTTTTACATAACTACGTTCGCAAGTGAGCACACTTCAATTTGTCAAGATATTCTTTGAGGACAAAAAAACCTAGTGTCAACTGATTCAAAAACACTCATTTCAGTTGGTGGGTAATTTATTATGACTCTCTACTTACCTGGTGATATATTTCTGCCCAAAAAGGACAAGAAGTGTATATGTTGAGAAAAACAGTAGCCCAGGAAGATCCAAGAGTATCAAAGTCAGTGCCTGATACAAAATAAAGTGGAGTTTCTTCAAGTGAATGATAAAGCATGATAAGTGGCCATATGATGATAAATATGCAATTATCTGTCATGGAAACAGTTTAAATTCATGAAAACCACTTCATCGCCAAATAACTATACTGCAGATCCACAATAATCATTCAGTTATTCAGATTGTGTGTGCACCATGCAAGCCATATGCTGGTCCAGAAAAAACAAAAAGAAATTCAGTTAGCATATATATGCTTGTGATCTGAATTTTAATGAACTGATTTTCACATAAATGATAATGTGTTTTTAAGTGTTACGGGTTCCCTGTGCAGATCCGCAATCCCCAAACAGGGAAATTTATCTTGGGTTCACTACCACCAGTAATAATCAAGAAAGAAACATATCATGAATTTCATCCACTATTCTTCTAAGAGAGTGAAAACAGTTTGTTAGTCATCATAAGCCTGTGTTGAATAAACCACTACAGTTTTATGAGAAATTTCTTTTAAGTAGAAACCTAGATGCTACGGAAACTGGGAGTAGGGCCAATACAAAAATTTAAGGTCTAACTGTCAAAGAACTTCTGACCTTGATCAATCTAACCCCTAATACAGTCCAGGTGATGTAGAATAGGGAGAAGAAGCCGAGAGATAAAAGAGAGAGAATAGGGGAAGGAAACCGAGAAGAAAAGAGAGGGAAGAAGAATCGTGGCAGCCGCCAATCTTAACTTTATTCAATCATCAACTGAACTTTAGTGACAATGAAAATCCAATAAATAGCGGAAAAAAAAAAAAAAAACCTAACTGTAAGGGCTTGGACCGACCCGCTACTACAAGCCCAATAATACGAAAATAAAAACATAAATGATAAGGTCCAATAACAATAAAATACATATAATGATGTCCGCATCATAGGTAAGGATGAAGGTGATCTCGAATGACTTCAGAGGTATCTCAATCCATCATAAACAACTGTATAATGATGCAGGGACTTGACTAAGGATTTCAAATCCAGAATTACTCAAAATCATCCAAAAGAAAATAAACTTAGGGAGCATATCAAATGACGTTTCTCCAGGCAGCACTTGTAACAATGGGTGAGAAAGTGAAATTATAGAATCATAGATTATTCCAAGGAACCAATTGTAAACTTCATCGGGACAGAGAAAATCTAATTCAATTGTCAGCCAAAACAGCTGATACGACAATTTAAAATACCTTAGCTATTTTGACAAGCTGATCCTGATTGTCATGGCCATAGAAAAAAGGCTCCTTCCGGAAAATCTGCATGTTAAAGAAAATGAGAAATTAAATAGCATAACATTAACAACATGAAATTTTAGAAGAACAATTCTCACCATTCCAGCAAACATACAACCCAGGCTCCACATGTCTAGAGAATAATCATAGTCTTGCAAGTCCACAAGCAGCTCAGGCCCCTTAAAGTATCTAAACAAAAATTCAAAAGTCAATAGCAGTAAATTGAAAATAGAAACAAACCTTTTCGACTCTTATCATCGGCAGCAAAGTAAAATGCAAGCATAGGCATCTAGGAAAGCATTGAGCATATAGAACAAAATATTAGTGAATCAAACAGACCTTGAAGCCACTCGGACATTGTATTCTTTGTTGGGATGATAGAATTCAGCAAGGCCCCAATCAATGAGCCGAAGTTTTCGCAGCCCATGATCAATCATAACATTGTGAGGTTTGACATCTCTATGCATTATCCCCTGAGAATGGCAATAATCTAATGCCTGCAGTTTTAGAACGTGGTTGACCGATCAATCATGTAATCATGCATTAGACACGTCAAAGATTTTGGCAACAAGCCAACAATCAAGAAACACCAAAAAAAGTTGGAAATAAAAACTATTCAATTATTAAGATTCCAGAATACTCTTGAAAAATCAGCTCAATGTTGATGCCTACTCATATTAATTATTAAGATCATTCAAGTCTCAAAATACTCAACCTTCAACCCCCTGACGCCACAGCAGAGTACATTGGGTGACACTTTAATGCAAATTCTTATACATTCAAGGGAGGAAAACTCTGGTGAAACTAATGTAGATCATATACTGACCATGGACACCAACATTGCAAATTGCTTAGATTGTGCAGAATTAAGATATAGCTAAATATGCTATAGCTAATGCAACCACAAAATGACTCTTAGTGTTGTAGTTGAGATAGACACCACCTGTCTTGTAAAAATTAGGAACAAGCAATTACCATAGCGTTTCCCTGTTTCATTTGTTGTGAAGTTGTAACACTAGCCTATTTTTAAATGGCTTTTCATATGAGCACAAACCTTCATAAGCTAGAGTAATGCGACAGAACAATGAAAACCTTGTAAAAAGTATTTAAAGCATTCAAGATATAATTTAACACGTTAATGGGTTATATAGTCCTGTTCTTTTACTATTTGATTGATTGAATAGAATTAGAATAATCCTAAATGCATGCTATATATAAGAAAGCCTGAACACATGCAAAAATGATTCAATCTTGCAGGACCACTTAAACAAGTTTCAAGAGTTACTCAATAATTAGAGAGAATACATGCCTCACTTACAATTTTGGATTCGTGTGTATCCAAATAATGGGAACTTAGGAAACAATATCCTAATCGTATCATCATAAGTAGAAGAATGAAGGGAAGACTTCAAGTTTATAAGGGAAACAGAGGAATTAATAAAATAGAAAAATTGGATAGTGCACAAGGCCTACGAAGCACCGACATAGACAAGTGTTCGACACGCCGACACAAGATTTTTCAAAAAACTAATAACACGATACGTCGTCAACATGTTGATTAAATTATTTATTTATATAGTATAAATTTAATTTTATACTTCTTGTAAAAATCATTTAAATATGAGTACATACTTAATAATAACTTTGAGTTAAAAATATATAATATCCCTGATAATGAAAAAATGACCACGCCAGAATGTCCGAGGAGTATTGGTATCCATCACATGTCCGACACGGATACACTATGCTAGTTGAAGTGTCTGTGATATAGAGACAGAGCCAATATGCAGTTTTAATCATTTATCCTCTTCCCATATCATTATGGTACATCGTCAGACAATAGTGGTGGCAAAAACTTCTATTACAAATCTTTCCAATTCAAAAAATTGCATACAAGTACAGAATCCCATAAAGCTGATATAACCAAGCATTAAAAGATACAAAAACAAAAAACAAAAACAAAAACAAAAAAAAAAAGACAAGCAGAAGCAATAGAAAATCAGGAATCAATAGAAGCTATAAGACTAAACCTTCAGAAGCTCATATATGTAGTAGCGTATGTCATAATCTGTCAACGTCGGGTACAAGACTTTAAAATCCGTACTGTTAACATACTCAAAAATTAAACTGGGGGTTTTGGAGTGCTGATCTCGGACTATATCAAGCAATTTCACAATGTTTGGACCTCCACAAAGATTCTGAAGTATCTTAATCTCCCTCTTTATCTGCACAAATTAGAAACAGTATTAGTAATCTATACAGACAATAAACATTTTCTAAGAAGATGCATTTGATATATGAAGGTATCAACTAGGACATCATCTTTAGTAGCTATTAGGGGGTAAGGTTTTGGAGAAGCATCAATAATAAACCACAAAAAATCCCTGAAATGAAAATTGTTACTTGACAAGGATTACCTAAGAGCATTAATGCATTATAATTACAGTAAAGAGCTAGTAGTATCAAATAAAATGAAAATGAGACATACAGAATGAACTACCTCTAAATCGAGTCAACAAATTTTGACGGTCGTCACTAAAACGATCATGAGAAAGAGACAAATTTACCCCCAAGGATCATATTAGCTTCTATGAGATTTTAATTTTTTTAATTAGAGTTTTTCTCTAAGCACTTCGTTTTGAACTATTAAAAAGAAATTAAAATATGAACTCAACAACTGAGAAATAGAAGTCTGCAGAATACACGTACATTAAGATTAACCAGTATAAGATCTTGATAAACTTTAATACACGTGAAAGATTACTTAAGAGATCCTTAGACTAATGGAGATATCTAAACATGTCATTTCCCATGCATCATAGTCCAAATTTAAATTGCTGTAGGAATCATTTTTGCAACACTTATTCCAGATAAATTATGATAGTTACCTTCTTCTTTTTGACCGGCTTGAGAATTTTGATGATGCACTTTTCATTGTTCGTGATATTTATGCCTTCAAAAACCTCGCTGTACTTTCCCCTTCCCACTTTCCTAACAACCTCATAATCTTCTTGGTCACTAAAACAAGGAAATGAGCATGTTTAGTGCACCTCAAAACCATCAAATGTGTTATAAAACTAAAAGGTTTCTACTATAATAGACATGCAGTGACAATAGCCAATATGAAATATGATATTTATACATTAGTACAGCATCATTTCTACATTGTTCGTTTCCAACACAAATATGAACGACTAGGATCTTGGTAATCAATGTTTGTAACCCTTTAAGCAATTATATTCTCTCCTACTTTGTTCCCCTTTACTTACTTTGATCTAGTAACTTCATTTGTAACGACTCGGGTCTCTGTATCCAAATCATTAGCTTACCTATTGTCCGGTTCGGGTGGGTCTACGTCCACTTATCTTCTCACGACTTTTTATCGCATCCTCTAGAATTCGAACCCAATTGGGCAACTTGCCCAATTGGTACCAAAATTCAACTTAAATCTCTCATTAGGCAGTATTAGGTTTGAATCTTGGGGTACACAATAGAAAGTCGTGAGGGGATAAGTAGGCATAGGCCCACCCAAAGCGGACGGTATGTAAGCTAACGGCTTGGGTATAGAGATTCGAGTCATTACATAAAAAAAAAAGTGCATTTTTTTTTTTGTAACGACCCGATCTTTATGCCCAAACCATTGTATCATACATATTGTACATTTTGAGTGAGCATCTACCAACTTAACCCCTTACGGATTTCTATTGCGTTCCTAAATATTCATAATCAAGACCTCTACCTATTGAAAAACTTAAGTTGAATCCTGGTACCAATACTCACCCAAGATTCGAACTTAAGACCTCTACCTAATGAGAGACTTAAGCTGAATCCTGATACCAATGAAATCCGTAAGGGATTAAGTGAGCAAATGCCAACCCAAAGCGGACAGTACGTAAGCTAACGGCTTGGGCATAAACACTCGAGTCGTTACATCATCTGTCAACACATATACACTTGCCTTTACAACATTCATATTCCTTTTCAGATAGCAACTTTACAAAATTAATACTTTCTCAGAGTGAAATTATACATCTAATAAAACTCTCAAATCTAGATTAAGAGATCTCATGCTCAAATACCAATCCATTGTCATCAGAAAAATTGGAATTGAAACTCTCGGTGGTCTTGGATTTTATCATCATTGCTTTTAAAGGACCAGAAAAAGTTATTTGAAGCTACTGCAACATCACAACATTTTATTTCAAGGAGTTCTTTATGTTTGGGAGTCGAAATCTATAAACCCGTTTCTAGATATGTTATAGAGTACTTGTGATAATGATGAGGTAAGAAGACAAAGAAGCTAATAACAAGCTATTCTTGGTAAAATCCATTCCCAAAAGCCACTATGGAGGGATGGTGCCCAATTGCACAATTCAATGTCCAGCCTAAAGTAATGCTAATCTAACAAAAGAAACCAAATCATTTCTGTTCCTCAAGACGATGGTTTAGCCATGCATCTAGCATCAGCTAGGAATTGACAATGTATGTCACTTTGCCAAAGATAATCTACAGAAAAACAAGAGCATTCCGACATTTCGAAATAGTAAACCCAAAAACTCTAATGAAAAGAAATAAAAAGCCTACTGTTAGCAGTGTTCTTCACATCTAACTTGCTTGAAAGTGTTAAAAATCCCATTTATATGGCAGGTCTAGCATGTAAGAGCTCAAACGAAACACTGTTCAGACAGTCCTAAATTGCCATAGTTCCACCTCATAATTCCATTCTATTTTTTTTTATATTCTTGAACAGAGCCTCATTCTACTGAAGATTAACAATAGAAAATCTTCTTCCCACAAGCTCTTCTTTTCCCTCAATTAATACCTACATAAAACAATTATTCTATATACATACAAAACTGAACGATTTAAATTTTAAATCATCATAATTAAAATATAATCGAGAGCAAACGCATACAAAATATGCCCAGATAACAATTTAACTCTAATTCAAATTACAAGATTACGTTCTTAAAATAAAAAAATAGGCAATCAAACGTAAAATCGCCCTGAATTAGGGCTTTTTAGGAATTATACCCCCATTGAACGGTGAGAGATTCATAATCCCAGTAATCTCGAGGGCGGCGGACGTTGACATCAGCGTAGATTCGAGCCTGCGACATCACAGAGCTTCAGATTTTCTCCTTGGGGAGGAATTTTACAGTTTTTGGATCGCCTGGAATTTTATTTGTATATCTATCTATATTTGTATATTTTATTCAGATACTCTGAAGGGAATCTTTGTCCAAAATTCTCTCTTTATATTTTGATTAAACAAATCGTCCATCTCCAACAACAATTTGCACCAAATTAGTGCATTTTACATACCACTTCCCTTTATTTTCTTACTTTTTATTTCTCAACAATTAATAAATTATATTATTACTAAAATTATTGAACAAAAAAAATTATATTTAATACATTAAAATATAACATTTGTTAATAAATAAAAAAATATTACACTTAATATTACAATTAAAAATTATATTTAATGCGCAAAAATGTACATCTAATAATAATCACAACTCATTTTGTCATTTAATATTCGGAAATAGTATATTCATCTCACAACAGTTATTATTATAGTGAGTAATTTTATTTAATATAATCTATAGTTAATATTAATTAGTGATTAAAATTAATAAATGTGTGCTAATTAAAAATAATAAATCAAAGTAGAACAAATATAAATAAAGTTAAATCATTAAATAATAAAAGGATATCATAGGAATTAAAATTTATTGAAATGAAGGGCAAAATATGAATAATGAAAAACTTCGAAGTAGTGCTACACAATATTTGGTGTAATTCATTGTATCAAACTGATGTAGTGTTTTAGTGTACAATGGAGGGGATTTTTGCACCAAAGTGGTGTTTTTACACCAATTTATTGCACAATTAGATATGCCATTAGGCTCGATATGCTTACTTCATTTTTCAACCAATTGTTTTTAAAAGACTATTTAGGGCCTATTTGGGAGTTTTAGGTATGGGGTATAGTTTTTCTAGAGTATCGACTTTAAACATTTATGAGGAGACCAATTTTAATTTTGTTAGTTACAATTTTTAAAACAGTTCAATTCATGTTTGTGAGTTTATAATTTAATACTTTTGGAAGTTTTTTAAATTAATAAAATTACATATACAAATATATATAAGTGAGTGTATATAACTAATATGGAATAATAATGTATGTCAGTCCTTACAATTATCATTTCCTATTGTGTATGGACTAATATTTGGACTAATTATTGTTACTTTGATTAAACTCGTGCATGCTTATGATTTTCTATTGGATTATAAGATTGAGAAAAACGAATATAATTGTGAAGCTAATTTCCATGAGTTTGTACATTTAAGCTTTTTCTTCTAAATACTTATTAAGATGACATTCAATTTATTTTACTTCGTGAAATTTTCAATTAAAATTTTTTTGTATGAATCTTTTTACTTATAAGTGCTATTTTATTTATAAGTAATTATTACATATAAATTAATTTTAAAATTAAAAAGTGATATATTTACTTATAATTTAATTTTAAGTTAGACGTATTTTTTTAATTATAAGAAAATTTTACGATTATAAGCTAATTTATACTTATAAGTAATTTTGTACATATAAACTAAGAGGTTGTTTTACATTAAAGTAAATTTTTGCTTATAAAATTTTTTTAGTTATTTTATTTTTTATTTATAAATTAATTTTGAACAAAATATGGTTGGAAATAATTATTTTAACAAGTATAAAATTGAAAGAAAATTTTGAAAAACAACAAAATCATAAATTTGGTGGATTGAGAAATGCAATCCAAGACACCATATAGGTTTTAACTTTTAATTGATTTTTAAACCATCTAAAGTTGGTGTTCCAAAAAATTATTAAGCAATAATTTTTTTCAATCATACATAAAATGTTGCCACCAAAAACAGGTCAAACCAATAGGAAAAAAAACTCTCAAACAAGCCCTTAGGGTATAATCAACTATAATTTTGAATTTTAAAAGTCTTTGTAAATGTAGGTGTTGTCAATTGAGATATAAACAATTTTCACTAAATTTTAAATGTCTTCAGTATCTCGTAGATTATAAGAATTTTGTTAATAAAGAAATTCCAAGATATTTTGATGCATTCAAGCTTAAAATAAATGACACACTATTGAAATTCATCATTTTTAATGAGATTCTTATATATTCAAAGAAAATCTATTCGACTTCACGAAATTTATTAGAATTTACAGTCTTTTAAAATTTACGAAATTTTCGGTTGAGGATTATCAAAATTAATGAGACTTTCAATTTATAATTATAATTTAAATGGCTTTCTTAAATGAGAAAAAAGTAATTTTCAAGTTTTTACTAACCAATGACGTCGTGGAGGATAAGGTTTTTTTACAATATATGCATATCTAATTGCAAGAAAATACATATCACTCGTCTCAAAATTAATTAGAGTAAGAAAGACATATTTCATCTGCATTTGGTTTCAATCAATTATCAACCACGAACACATTTAACTATAGTTCGACAGGTGATTCGCTTATTAGTTTACAAGATATCAATCACTAAATAAATTAGCAGAAAATGTCAAATCTTCCGTATCCTTTGTAGTTGTGTTCCTAACTTTTGAAAAATTAACATCGTTAATCCAAGTAGATGATGCCCATTCATTTTTCCTTTAATTAACTCATCTGACTAGCATATCCAAAACTTCAAAATGCATTCGTTATTCTTAATTAAAATATTAAAAAAAGAGGATGAAAGTAATTTAAAATGCGTAACAATAAGAAAAAAATGTCATCTTCTCTCATAATACTGATGGAGAATGGTGTTGCTACGATTCTTGTTCATTTGACTTTTAGCACAAGTGGTGGAGGGGAAGGCGCTAGTGGGGCTTGTTGCCGCCCCCATAAATTTTTTTTTTCTTTTAAATCGATTTTGTACAACATTTTGCTTAGAAAATGAACCTCGACTCAATTTTTATTTTTCTATTATTTTGTTGCTTAATACGTTAATTTTGATGGTTAATTACATTATAGCTTCCAAAATTTTCACTGTCTCAATTTCGTCTTCATCAAATGGTCTTCAATTTCGTCCAACTTTTCATTAATTCAAGCAAATGGTCATCCTAACAATTTCAGTCCAAAATTTCGTTAATATCATGTAAAAAGATAATTCTACTCGTTAGCTTAAATAAACTTTAAAAAAAAGAAAAAGAAATAAAGAACAATAACGAACAAAAATAACAAAAAAAATAAAAAAGAATTAGTAGTCTTCTTCCCCACCATTGGATCCAGTGGGCTAATTTTATAAAGCATAATTTTTAATTAAAAGAATTTTTAGAAGAAGTTGGTCCAATATGACTTTAAAAATTTGTTTTTAAACAAAAATTGAGATAATTTCCTACAAAAACTCTTCTACATTGCCACGTCAAACGGCCATAAAAACCATGGAATTTTCCCATGCTTTTCACTATTGCTAGTGATAGAAAGAACTAAGGAAAAATCCTTGGTTAATGAGAAATGTAGAAAAAGTGAGGTCTAGGCATGTGTAATGAAGACGTTCACAAATAAGAAATCATTTTAACACGCCTAGACTCGTAAATTTTGATACTTGATATTGTCATCTTACTATGCCTTTTAAAAC